>CACSLK010003174.1:8597476-8608052 GCA_902706635.1 Striga hermonthica
GTATCCATTAAAAAATTCTACTCATATGATTAAAAGATAATAATTTTAATCTCTGTCACATAATATATGCATGCGGGCAATATCTTTTGTTTTATTTTTTATCGATAAATGTAAATTTATAGATCAAAATTGGAGTACAAACAACCGAAAATCGACATACAAAAGCGCAATGAGTAGCCACAAGCTCGACTCCTGACCGCATATTAACGGTCTAAGACAACCACATGTCGATTGTTCACTCAAGACTCTAATAAGACAAAAGGTGCCAAAACACTAATGCTACAAACGGCGTTATAATCGGCTCGACTCCCTCCGCGGCCAAGGCATCGCTAGACATGCTCTTGACGTTACTCTCGAGCTCCCAATGCAAGAGATAAATCTATCATAAGCAAAGGCATGCGACCAAATATATTAATTCAACTGCTTAATGAGAGCAGTGTGGCTCGAGATTCAAGTTGGGAGTTGTCTTATTATGCACATTTTTATTAAGTTAATTAATAGAAAAAGAGTCTGGTATGATCCAATGATTCACCTTTTTCATTAGGATGTAAATGATTGGACATAACTCAGAAATAACGACAAGAACAGCAATAATAATTGCATGTGCAATAATATAATTTGGGACTATATTGCGCACTCAATAAATCCCATGCCTAATCTTTTAGTTCCATAAATTGCTTTCAAGATTGAGACGGACCAATCCATTATTAAAGTAATGAAAAGGGCAAATACCATCTTACAAAGGGTAAAACCACTTCCAATCTAATTGGGCAAATATTTCTTTAATTCAAAGTTAAGAGCATCCGATAATAACTTTTTTTTTTCCCCTCAACTTGTTTAATTGAGACTTGAAAGTTATGCCAATTTTTGATTTACGTGATTATCATTTCTGTTACCACTAATGAATAATAATGTACCAATGGGGCAAGATAATGGGGACAGCGGAATAATTGATGGCTTGAAGCTATTGCCTAATGGTAAGCAGGTTTAAGTGATTTCGACATCTTTCTTCATCCCGATGAGCGTATTGGTAGCCATTCGGACCGCTCTGCGGAGATCTTAGATTTCTCTCAGGCAGTAGTGGACTGCGAGTTAATCGACGCCCGATACAAAGGTTCACCCTTCACGTGGGAGAGGGCCGGAGTCAAGGAAAGGCTTGACTGTGCCTTGGTCTCTGAGGCACGGACGAGGGTGTTTGCGGTCACGACTGTCACACACCTCCCTCGAATCGAATCTGATCATGCTCCCCTTCTTATTCGGTGTCGGTTTCGAGCACCCCCCGTGGCTCCACCTTTCGGTTTCAGAACATGTGGATCCACACCACACGTTTCATGACATGGTTAGGGCTTCTTGGCACCACACGTTCCGGGTCCGACTATAGACTTATAAGCCTTTGAAATGTGACCAACAATATCATCTCCAAGATCCTTAACGGTCGCCTAGCCCCCCTCCTCTCTTCCCTCATCTCTTCGAACCAAAGTTGTTCTTCAAGGATTGAGTCATCAGTGATAACATCCTTTTGGCTCAGGAGATAATCCATGATATCTCCCATGCGAACCAGTTACGAGCCCCGAACCTTGTTCTGAAGCTAGATATGGCTAAGGCATATGATAGGGTCGAATGGTCGTTCCTCAAGGAGGTTCTGTTTCGGATGGATCTTCCCTGAGCGTTGGATTAGTTTTGTGGAGGCGTGCGTGGAACACTGCACCTTCTCGATTCTTGTTAACAGTAGCTCTACGAACTTCTTTCCTTCCACCCGGGCTCTTCGGCAGGGGGATCCGCTATCCCCCTCCCTTTTTGTCCTGGAAGCGGATTACCTGCCTCGCTGTCTTGACGACTTCATTCACGAATTGACGAGGATGACCTATAGTACCCATGGCTATGGTCCTCCCATCTCGCACCTCTCCTATGCGGATGATGACATTATTATCTTCACTAGTGCAGATAATAATGGACTGGTCGAGCTCATGTGCCTCTTGGGGCACTACAGCTCAGTTTCCGGTCAGCATGCCAATGTGTAAAAGAGAACCTTCAGCCTTGATCATCACATTGTGGACCAGTGGGACCATTGGGTCCACGAGCGCACTGGTTTTGCGCGCGCAGACCTCCCCATCACCTATCTTGGTGCCCCATTGTACAAGGGCCACCTCTCGCATGAGCTCTTTACGGATGTCATACAGAGGATGATTGACCGGATCTCCGGTTGGTCTCTCAGACACCTCTCTTTTGGGGGTCGGCTTGCTCTGATCAAGAGTACTTCAATAACATAGCTTGATAATAACAACAAATCAAGGCCATGTAACTTAATTTTTTTTCTTTTTCAATATTCTCATAAAATTCTTAAAGCATGTAAACAAATCGTTTTTGGGCTGATACTTAATCTTAATACTCACAACTACAGTAGCATTAACAAGATAAATTTGGCTCCGCATGATTCTCATTATTTCAAGGCAAAATTTCCCATAACATGCCTCTCTTTTCAATAGTTCAAACTTATTCTTTTGGCATGCTTTTAAATCCTATTCAGTCTTTTTAGCATGAATTAACATAAAAAACGAGGGCTCAAGAATGATAACCTATCACTGAGAATAAAGGAAAAATGAGGCTCGGTTTGGGTGAAAGAGCTCAGGTCTTGTTGGTTCTCAGGTGTGCTCCTCGATCGCCGGTCAAGTAAGCTCGGGTCTCTTGGCTAAAATGACTAGGATTTGGCTGGTTCTCGGCACTCGGGTCTGGGAAAGATGGGCTCTCAATTGTCCGGTGTTGCGCTTATGCTCGGACCTCTTCGATTCGTCGGTGGACTGCTCGGCCGGGAGGACTTTCTGAGGGAAGACTTGGAATATTTTGGGGAGCTTTTTTTTTTAAGTAGGGAAAATGCGAGGCAACTGATTGCTTTAAATAGATAGCCAAAAGGGCTGGGTGTTTGGATAGAGGCGTGGAGATTATTGTAACACCCCGCCTACTATTACTAAAATCAGAGTAAATTTTTAGCGCTTATAATCTTAAAGACACTGATTTAACTTTTCGAAAACTATTATTAACTTTTTCAAAAACACTTCAACTTAAATCTGCGGGACGCTACTTAACTTCAATCTATATCTATATATCTCTTTTAAACTATCATGCATGCAACCAAGTAAAATTCATTCTAGAATAAGGCGCCATGAAAAATACTGGATTTAAACAAGCATAGTCTAAAAGTCTAAAATCTGAAATACTAGTTTGAAATCTGAAACACAAATCTAAAATGCGGAAGCAAATACAAGTTCGAAAATCACAAGCAAGCATCAAACAAACATAAATAATCCAAACTTGTTCAATCATACTACATGACATGCTATAGCAAAATATCCTGAAGCTTGACCACCACCACATATCACTCACGCGCCATGTGGGACTCTGTCACCTGAAAAATGGTTAGTGGGAGACGTGAGCATAAAGAATCCACGTGCTCTGTCGGAACCGGCACTGAATATTCATCACAATTAATAACAAATCATGACATTGACATATATATAAATAAATCGGCAAGTTGGGACTATCGAAAAATACGGTACTCATTTGCACACATTGGGGGTCCCTTCCCACAGAAATCCAGGAAAGACACTAATCACCACCTTTGGACGCTGAACTTAGGCTGTACAATATGCACCACAAATCCAAGTCATAACTGAAATCTTAAATCGAGACAAATACGAGATCACTCATCCGTCTCGGTTCTCAATCTACTTACACACATACCACAAACAATATAAGAAATTAAAAGCAATGAGATACACAGTACAGAGTCCCCACTTATAGGCTGTTGATATGCAAATGTTGAAACTGAAATGAGTAGCTGACGGAGGCTCGACTCTCCTTAAGCTAAAAAAATAACTTTGCAAAATAATCTAAGTACCAAACTCAATCTGAAAAACTTGAATCTTATTATCTGATCTTACTAGGTTCGCTCGCTCGATTTTAATAATTATTTAAATCTCATTTTAGAAAACTAGTACGTACCCCGTGCGATGCACGGAATATAGATATAAAATGAGTTATTTTAACAGCCTTATCCGTTTAAATCTTAAAAGTAATAGTGTTATTATCTATTTTCTACTTATTTTAATCAACGTTAAGTCTAAAAAATAATAAGGTTATAAATTTTTTTCATATCTTTTAACTAGCATTATTTTTTAGCCAGAACTTAAATATAAGTATGTTAGGGCTAGCTTGTAAAATAATTAATATATTATCTCACTAAAATATTTATACTAATAAAACTTTAATTTCAGTATATAAATTTATCCCTTGATATAAGAAAAAAGTAACAGTTTTATTTATTCTTGTTCATCATATAATATTTAATTATTATCTATTATATAATAAAAAAGAATAGTGTTAAATAGTTTTTTTTTTTTACACAAAGATAATATTAAAAAAATATAAATATCCATACAAATATACGAACCAAGTTTTTTTAATAGTTTTTTATAAGTTTTATAAAATATATTATAATTTGTTAGTGTATTATTCAAAATCGTAATATTGATTTGTAGTTTTTTGAAACAGAATTTTGATTGTTTTTGTTCACCCCAATTTATGGGATTTTTTTATGTCAAGATAAGAAGGATTAAAAACAATACGTAAAATAGGAAACTTGATTAAAATTACAAATGCATTAATTACTACTTGATAAAATTAGAAGTTCATTAATTAAAGTTGACTTTTCTACCTACTATATTTAGTAAATAGGTTTTCTTTTAATATAAGTATAGATTACGAGCTATATTGAAAATCTATTGTCTTGAGACTTTCTGGAGTTCTCTGAAATATTTCTAAGTCCGGAACTATATTCTGGTTGGATCTCAATCTGACTTGGTTTGGAAAAATACTAAAATCTCGATTCACGCCAAACCGATGTTCCGAACTGTAAACTCCTGAATTATCCGGACTGATTCGGTTGAATTGAAAGCTTCTTGAACTGACCGAACGGTTCGACTAGACGGGACCGGCATCTCGCTCAGAACCAACCGGTTGATTGTTGGCTATGTGCAGATCGGCTCAGCCATGGTCCGGGTTTAGCGTAACTACTCATCGGCATGCACGAACACAGCTGACACGACTTCGCCGATGCACGGGCTTTAATCGATGCCACGACCACTGAAGCAGGGGCGTGCTTGGGCCACGGGCAACGAAAACAGTGCGTTGACAGGTAGGTTGAACGAACGCACGAGCGTTGGACAGAGCGCATGAGCGCGACTCGGTCAGACTTGGTGTACGTGCACGCACTCGGTGACTCAGCTCCAACAATCGGACGAGAGTGGGACACATGTGGGACATCGATAAGCGTTGGGGTTATGTTCTAATGCACACCGGTTGGTTGGTTACGCTCGTTACGAGGCACACGGTCTCAGCAGCCTTCTTAGGATCGGTCATGGTCTTGTCGGCGACTCACCGACCGACCGACTACATCCCGACAAACCAGGGACTCATTAATAACCCTATGGCATCTAAAATCATTAAACGGTACTAGGGTTTGGGCAATTTCGCTCGAATTTAAAATTACACGGTGTTTAGAAACAGAAGAAAGTAGGGTTCTGGTTCTTTGATCAACCTAACTCATTTTAAGTCGAAATTTTAAGAGGATGCTTGAAAACAAATTTATCCAAAAAAAATCAAATCATTTTTAACTCTACTATTTTTTTAAACTCAACTTTAACTCAAACACACTATCATCAAATCAATCAATCATTTTTACACACACATCAACTTTAATTCACTATTCATTCACTCACATAGTTTTAATTAATCATCACTTCCAATCATCTCAATCTTACTTTTACATCAAATCAACTTAAATTATTTTATTTTAAATATTATTTAAATATACACATTAACAACTAACTACACCACATTTTTCAAAATTAACCAAACCAAACAAAAAAATTCAAACAAATAATTTTTTTTTTGTATATGCAAGTATGCCCTAACCAAAGTTCTATGTAATTTATAAGGATTTTGCAATCAACAACTTCAGCTAAATCACAACCGAAACAATTTCTAAAAATACCAAAAATCAAGGCTAAAGTCCCAATTTTTAAACTATAACAAACAATCTCCAAAAATCACAAACTTTTAACCACAACAACTTCAACAAATCTATGACTTTTGGTTAGGATATCACAACAAGATTCAACCCATAACTCATTCAACCAAAATCGGGCATTACGGGTCAAGATCCACAAAATCGGTTCGCATAGCAAACGAACTCCAAAGTTCACCAAATTTTAATCTAATCCTCAAGACAATTTAACAAGATTTATAAAATTGTAATCACAATTTTTGTACCAGCAAACAATTTAATATGAATTTCTAGCCATTAAACTCAAAAAATCTAGATCTATTCATATCTCTCTCCAATTAATGATTTATTATTTTTAAAATAAAATAAAATTCATGTCTAAGCTCATGGAGTAAGGTTTCAACCACTATACCTAAAAACGGACTCAGAACAATAACCGGAAGATGAGTAGGGCTAGGGGAATGCTCATGGTTGTTGGATCCGGTCGGGATCGCGTGGATCGGCTCGATTCTGGGCCTGGCTCGACGAGAATGGCTCAGGTCTGACGTTATGTGGGTTGGCTCATCACACAGAGGTTGTTGCCTCGTCGAAAAAGGGACCAAGAGGGCTCGTACAAGCGGAAGGATGCTGGAACCGGGGCGTACGAACCCGAGGCTGCTGAAACCGGGAAGTACGGACGCTGGACGGCGAGGTGCGTATGGATCTACTAGAACAACGTGTGGATGTGAGTTGAGCGCCAGCGTACAGACTGTCTGGGGACGCACGAACGGCGGCTGCAGACTCGTGCGTGAACTAGGGCTGGGCGTACGTAACGAGACTGTATCGATGGCATGCGAGCTGCGAAGGCCGTGACCTGGGCGCGGCGCGGTGAAGGGCTTGTCGTGGTGGCGCTGTCGTGGGCTTGCCGGCATGGGATGAACGGCAGTTCGCTGAAAAATGGGAAAGTGGCCAGATTTTTTATTTTCTATGGAGTGATTAGGAGAGCTTCTGACTCAGGAGTATTTTCTAGACCTAGGGTTTTATGATAAAATAAGAATAAATAAATCAAAGCAATCAAATTGGTCCACATGTTTTTATTCTACCCCTCCATCTACATTTAAAACCACATAAATACCCACTCACATGTTCGGTCGACCAGACTTTCACAAAACCATGAATCAACAAATAATTTCAACAAACCATACTCTGCAGCTACAAACAAGCATCAGACAAATGCACCAAATGAATTTCAGATGAATTACTCCCAATACCGAGCTCCTCAGTCATGATGACTCGAAACTAGCCAGCTCGAAGGCCTTAGTCATGGCAGTTTTTGTTCGAGGCTCCACGTACACCTCATTTTCTGCATCTCATTAGTCACCCAAATAATAATTCCCAACATATCCATATACACCACAGTCTCAGTAATGTTTCGCCCAAAATATTCAAACAATGAACATTCCTCCAAAAACAAGAATTATGAGAGCATCTTCAATGTGGAAATGTCAACACTTAAAAATAGTGGCCACATGGCATTAAATAAATGGAACTGTCAATATGGAATTATTTGGAAAGAGAATGAAACTCTTAGTAACTTCCAATGCACTATTTTTGTATTCAATGTTTTGACTATGTAAATAACCAAATAACTAAAATTTGGCTCTGTTTTCAACAACCAGAATTGATTGCCTATATCATCTCATCAACATCATTTTTTCAAAAACAAAAAAAAAGATAAAAAAAAAAGCAGGTTTGTTTTGCATTGAGAATTATAAGTACCATATTTATTAAAGAAATAGAGCTTTTTTTTTTTAAACTTGTGATTACTTCCAAATTCAAGGTAATTCATGTAATCAATTTTCTGTTTTCTTTCTTCTTAATCTATTTTTTAATTAAATTATGAATGCATTCACTCCACATTATTGAATTTTTAATTCAATAACAATTTTTTTTTGTTGTGCCTGTAGGTGGGACGAAATCTACATAGTATGACAAATTTTATGCAACTACATGTAATAGATAAAAAAAAAAGATGAAATCAATTTATTACTTTTTTATTTCAATTTGTTCAATCAAATATTATCATTCTATGATACTGATTAATTTATTTTGTTTATTTTTGTACATTGATTTCATTCTAGGTGATAGAAGTTATTCCTCATCTTTCTTATTGTTTTTTTTATGGCAATTGTAACTACTAATTTAAATATCGTTTCCATTCTACAAGTAAGGTTAAGAAAGGATATCAAGAGTCTAATTTTATGTTTTAACTTAAGAATAATTTATTTTCTTATTTACAGTAGTTAATTTTATGTATAATTTAATTATTTATAAACATGCTTGTTTCTACAAAGGCACTTTAGAACGGTGCATGAATACAAATATGACCATATTCTTTTTAGACCTTTTGATTGACTGGAAATACTTTATAGAAATTATCATTTTGTTTCAACAATTAATAAAAATATATTCATCTAAAGATGTTTTCAGTTACAAGAGCACATATTTCTTTGGGCTCTTAATTATTTCTGATTCATTATAACTATTATTATTTTATTATATTTATTTAACGACGTGTACAATTATGATGCAGGTTGTAATAATTTCAACAAACGACGAATCGGATTCCTTTAGCACATCAAGCGATGACGAACTTTCACTTATGAAACAATTACTAGATGAGTCATCCGAAGATGATATTTTATTTCAGAGTTTTGATGTCATTCAAACATGCACGGTTCATATACCTGTGATAATGTTCCCAGTATTAACAAACACGAACCGTCCTTATGGTGGAATAGAAAGCAGTCGACGCTACATTCGTCGCGATAGAGAACAACGTCATGAACTTATTCTCAATGACTACTTCAAAGGTGAGAATTCTAAATATACACCTGAACATTTCTGACGTCGGTTTGGGATGGATATTAAGCTATTCAAAAGAATTTTACAAGCGATTGGAAATTATGATGACTATTTTACACAAAAAATAGTCGCGGTGGGAAAACGTGGTTTGAGGCCTTTACAAAAATTGTTCCTTTACAAAAATTGTTGCAGCTGTACGTATGCTTGCGTATGGTTGTGCTGCCGATCTCCTTGATGAATATGTACAAATTGGTACGACGATTGAAAGTCTAAAACGTTTTTGTGATGCTATCATTGGAATATATGAAGAAAAATATTTAAGAAGGCCCAATATATTTGATGTTGAAAGCTTGCTAAAAGAAGGTGTGGCTCGAGGATTTCCTAGTACGCTTGGTAGTCTTGATTGTATGCACTGGTATTGAAAAAATTGTCTCACGACTTGGCATGGGACACATACAAATGGCTTCAAAAGAGTTCCAACTATTATCTTAGAGATTGTAGCCTCAAAGAATCTATGGATTTGGCATGCATTTTTGGCATGGCTAGTAAAAATAATGATCTTAATGTCCTGGATAGGTCTCCGTTATTCAATGATTGTTAATGATGTTGCTCCACAATGTGATTTTGTAGTGCAAGATCACCATTATAATATGGGATATTATTTATCTGATGGAATTTATCCACAATATGCCACACTCATTCAAACAATAACTCACCCAACATCATTGAAAGAAAAAATATTTGCAAAGCATCAAGAAGTTGTACGAAAAGATGTGGAGCGAGCATTTGGAGTGCTACAAAGTCGATGACATATTGTCAAAGGACTAGCTCATATGTAGAATGCAAAAGATTTGGGAAAATTAATGAAGACGTGTATAATATTATACAATATGATTATTGAGTCTGAGCATAGTCAAGGCATGAATCCCAAAAGTTGGCAACCTCATGGAAATGAAGCGGATGACAATGTTACTCCAGAACATGATTTTACTTTCCTTATGTAAAAGTTGAATAGTCGCATGAAACAGATACAGGACAAAAGGGTGGACAAGGATTTGAAGATTGATCTTATTAATCATATGTGGGAATTCTACGGTGGCCATCAAGTTGCTTGATTTTGTTCTTTTATTGGAATCATCTACATAAAATTTATCTTGTGGAATGACAATCCTTGAGATCATTTTTCATAAAACAATAGATTGATATTTCATTTATGAGTTTATTAGCTTTTAAAATATTTACTTTGTTCAACTATATCGAATATTGACGAGTTTGTTAGTCGCTTTGCCTTAAATTTTATAATTGTGTTTTCAAACCGTGTCATGTCGATATAAAAAAAATCACGTTTAACCGTCAGCTTTAAGAAATAAATTGATTTTATTGGTTGCGAACTATATGATATTGTTATACCATTGGAAAGCCAAAGGAGTCTAGTTTCCAACAAAAAAAAAAGCGGAAGTAAAAAATATGAAGTATAGAGAGAGTTATGGTAATTTGAATAAAGCTTGGCAGAATCTTACTAGTTGCTGGAAAAATAATTGACAAAAAATGTTCATGTTTAATCGTCATTTTTAAGGAATAAACTGATTTTAATGGTTACGAACTATACGATATATGCTATACATTGAAAATCCAAAAGAGTCTAGTTTCCAACAAAAAAAAAAAAAAAAA
>CACSLK010003174.1:8608058-8620101 GCA_902706635.1 Striga hermonthica
AAAAAAAAAAAAAAAAAACAGAAGTAAAAAATATGAAGTATAGAGAGAGTTATTGTAGTTTGAATAAAGTTTGGCAGAATCTTACTAGTTGCAGGAAAAATAATTGACAAAAAATGTTCATGTTTAACCGTCAGTTTTAAGGAATAAACTGATTTTATTGGTTGCGAACTATATGATATATGTTATACCATTAGAAAGCCAAAAGAGTCTAGTTTCCAAAAAAAATAAAAAAAATAAAAAAACAGAAGTAAAAAACATAAAGTATAGAGAAAGTTATGGTAGTTTGAATAAAGTTTGGCAGAATCTTACTAGTTGCTGGAAAAATAATTGACAAAAAATGTTCACGTTTAACCTCAGTTTTAAAGAATAAACTGATTTTATTGGTTGCGAACTATATGATATATGATATACCATTGGAAAGCCAAAAGAATAGTTTCCAACAAACAAAAAAAAAGGAAGTAAAAAATATTAAGTATAGAGAGAGTTATAGCAGTTTGAATAAAGTTTGACAGAATATTACTAGTTGCCAAATATAGTATACAGTGACAAAGTGTGCAATAACTGATACTCCATACAATGAAATCGTGATAAACAAAATTAAACAACAACTTAGCATCCCCAACTGAGTATTGAACAAACCAAAGAAACGCAAAAAAACAGAAGAAAAAACACAAATAACAAATACTTCAAGGCCCTAGTAACAATTTCAAATGAGATGATCTTAAACTTAGCAAACAACAAGGTTTTAAACAAAAATCGTCCCAAACTCCAAATGCTAGCTCATCACAAGTCCTGAAAATATTAAAAAAAAAAATAAAATCAACGCATCAATATATAGTTTAGACACCAAACAAAGTCAAGCCAAATAATTAGGCATATCAGATTAGATCCGTGAGAAAATTCACTCTCCAACTCTTTGTAACCTCTAATGCATCAACTCTTTTCACCACATAAATATATAAATAGAAGAATAAGATGTTAAGAATGAGTATCAACATATCGGATTAAATTTGCAAGGATCGTTATCCTCCAATTCATTCAAGATTTCAACTTTTCTAAGTTCATAATAAGCTCGACGAGTAGGAAAGAACTTGCTGAAGTCTTGGTTCATAAAGTGGTATTGCTCTTATCTCCTTTGTTCTTTCAACTTCATTATTAACGTTTTTTCTTTCAACTTCTGAGCTCTCTCTTTTAAGTCTAGTTCTTTCTGCATTACTTCCCCCCGTAGTTGTAGTTTTTTTGCATCTTTTTCTCTTTCATCTCCAAAGTTGCTTGATTAATGCTAACTTGTTTCTCTAATGTGCACTGCAACTTGCTCAATGCATCCACCACACTTTTTTCCTCATTCATTTTTCTCTTTCTCTCTTTACAGACTTTTCTTCCTTGCGGGTGCTCAACGCCATCAACTTTAGTACAATCAGAAAGAACATCACAATTATTAATTTTAGCTTCTAGCTGATTGACCTTTGTTGTTTTGTTGTGCTCAACTCCTTGTTTACATCCTGTAGCTGCCGTCTTTGTAAGCTCTTTCGAACACCATTTAGGATTCTTAATCAAAACTTCCCAACAATGGATAATTTAAATGGGGCACCGACTAAATCTTCATACGACCGCATAGCATTTATTCTCTACATAAGAAATAATAATGTATACTATATATAATTAAAGGATTATTTTTTTAGAAATGAATTAATACAAAAAAAAAAAAAAATCATCCTTGATAAATATCACTAGAAATTAATTTATAAAACAACATTCCTACCAGATCATCTGAGTTCGAACCACTTTGCGGATGCCGTTCTAAACGCTCATACTGTGCATGAAACTTGCTAACTGCAAATTGTATTTTAGACCATTTGAGTTGCAGACTATTGTTATTTCGAGCCGTATTGCATGGAACCCCCATATTCACTTTCCAAGCTTCTAAAATACGATCCCACATAGCTGCTCCGTTTTGATTGTTACCAACTTCACCATCCTCAGAAATATATATAACCATGTTTTTGTTAATGTAATCTCTTCTTCTTTTGACCAGTTTTTTTTTGCAATCGAAGATTGAAAGTTGGTATGATATTGAGTATCTTTTTCTCTCTTTTCGTTATTTGGTTGCATCACGAGTTTCAGTATTGCACATTGTAGCATTCAAAAGACTCTTGAAGGAGAATCCATTAATTGGATCAAGGTGAATGCGAGGTTGCTGATCGACATGAGGATGAAAATTTCTATTTGTTGGATCAAACTGAAGAATTGGTTGAAATGGAAAATTCATTGGATGAACACCATTTAGGATTTGAGCTGGCATGGTATACTTCAATGGATGTTGGACACTTGAATTGTTTCTAGATTCCTGTGAGTCCATCTTCTGCATATCAAAACCGATAAGAAAGCAACCAACCAAAATATTTAGTAATCATCTGTTTATGAAAAGAAATGAAAGAAATTTAAATTTTCAAATCATACCACCATTTTAATGTTTATCTGCCACCAAATCACTTAATTAAGTCTAATTCAAAGCATTCAATATATAACTATTAAGTGCTAGTTTTAAAAAGGATGAAAAATAGCTTCAAAACAGATAATAGTGTTGTTGAGAATTGGGACAAATAACTATGTGCAGCCTGTGCATTTTGTACATAAAAGTTAATAAGAAATAGATACTAGAGTTGATCTTTTTTCTACATAAAGGTAAGAGTTTAATCTACAGGTTTTATGAAGAAACCAAAGTCTGCCAACTAAGTTATGGAGGTCAAAACATCATATGTGTGAAGCGATAAAAAAGCTGCTGAAAAAATGGATAAAGCTTGCGTAGTCACTGACCAACATAACTTTTAAAAATTTGTGGACAATATTCACAGATGAAAGTTGCTAGCCAGGTAATTAGATAACATTAGTATCGAACGGTGACTAATGAAAACAAGTTAGGGTATTGCAACAAAAATAACTCAAACATAATAGTGTACCAAATCATTGACCCCATCCAACAGGCAATGCATCAATTTCGGATTGAAGAGCACGAGACTGTTACCAATAGCAACCAAATTACTCATGTTTTATCATTTCATTTCTGAACATGAGTATATTAACTTCTATTCTCCATTTGGCTAAGGAAATCACAATAAAATGCACCCATTAAACAACTGGCAGAATCGTTTAGTTCGTCAATAGTTGAGAGTTGCAAAACAAGGCAGTGCCAAAAATCACACTATCCGTTTTAAAATTGAACCTCATACTCAACTTAACATCAGTTGTGATTGATCAAGAT
Organism: Striga hermonthica; assembly: GCA_902706635.1. NCBI lineage: Eukaryota > Viridiplantae > Streptophyta > Magnoliopsida > Lamiales > Orobanchaceae > Striga > Striga hermonthica. The sequence continues at coordinate 8,611,321 of CACSLK010003174.1, forward strand.
ATCGCAAAAAACAGAGTAGAGAACGAAATGAGTGCATGATATACAATATTATGAGTTCATGATATGATCTGTTTTCATCATCCATAAAAGTTCATAATAGTTACAAGGATGTGCAAATCAATAATTTCAGAAGAACTCAAAGAAGCAATCGAAATGGACAACAATTAAATCCACGTTTTCGCACATAAAAAACTTATTCCCAACCTAAACCAATCCGATTAGATATAATGCCACCGTTTTCCGTACAATCAGCCTAAAAAAAAGAATAGTCAAAATCCAAATGCTCAGTTCAAAATTCCCAAATTGGTAGCTTATGGAGCATCCCAAATCTCACTTATATTATAATAATAAAACAAATAATTAAAATCCAAATGCCCAGTTCATTCCAAATTGGTAGCTTATCGAGCATCCCAATCTCATTCTTATAATAAATATGTTTGAGCGAATAAAATTTAAAACTATTGCACTAAGAAAATAGTCTAGATTATCAAAGCACTTGATGTTGAAAGGAATCAGGACACAAACCTTGCTACATGCACGCAGAAGTAAAGAGTCTGACCTGCTGCAATCTGAAGCCTCAGTAGTGAAATTCCTAATCGCAATACAACAATTGATGAGTGGTGGGAACTTGAAATCAACTTATTAAATGTGGTCGCGTGTAGATCAACATTTAAAAGAAAAGTTGCGAGAGGGATAGAGCAGAGAAGGGAGGATCAGAACATAAATTCCTTCAGTTTTCTCAAGTCGGCGATTCTCCTCCAATTGCCCGCGAAAACCCTCTTATCTGTCCGCGCAACTTTTTTTTCCCCATGTTTTCTTCAAATTTTGGTTGTGCTGAGTCATGTTGTTATGGAGACTTCCTATCTCCACACAGTGGGTGAGAAAGTGCCACGTCAAAATTTTATTGGCCAAGAAGGTGAGCATTAGAGATAAAAAAAAAAAACAAAGAAGGTGTTTAAAATACTCACGTGGCACATTGTTTTTGGACTCAACAGTCCTGCACTGGAGATGCTCTAAGAGACTCAATGTGTCACCAAATCACGCTGGTCGAACTTGACCACAGACAAGGGTTGAGATTAGTTTCATACCTAAAGGTCCAAAATACCACTCCACATTATCCTACCTCTCCAAAATATAATGATTTGTTCCTTTGAGATTGCCACCGGCGATCGGCATCATCCAGACTCGTCTTCTATTATCACCACCTTTTGATGGATTCATGCTCGTTCATCTTGTCCTCGAAACTCCACGACTCGTCCACCATAGCTTGTTGAAACTCGAGTTATATCGTTATTTGCTCAACAAGAATGTCAAAGTGATATCATTATTCGTATTATATTCAAGTCATCCATTTTGCAATTCTCCACGCCAGAAAAACAAAACATCACATACAAACATCACTATCTCCTCGATTTAAGACATGTTCGAGCAATAACATGCTTAAAAAATTATGAATAATTCATTTCAACAAGTTTCCACATTTTCACATGAAAATCCAAATGAGAGGTTCTCAATATATCAAGATATCGAATCCACATCCTCAAGCTCATCGATAAGTATACCAAAAACACGATAAACACGGTCCTAAAATATCCTCAAATCGTAATTATGACCCGCATTTATTCTCAATCAAATAAGTTCTCCACGAGCAAATCAAATAAATTCACGATCAAATCAAATATAAACTCGAACAAATCAAATAATTCAACAATTGAATCCAATAATTCATCGAATCAAATCAAATATCATCATGAGCAAATCAAATAATTTCACGATCGAATCCAATAATTCCTCGAATCAAATCAAATATCATCACGAACAAATCAAATAATTCCACGATCAAATTCAATAATTCCTCGATCAAATCAAATATAATCACGAACGAATCAAATATATCCACAAACCAATCAAATATATCCACGACCAAATCAAATATATTCACGATCAAATCGAATATACCCACGACCGAATCAAATACATCCACAAACCAATCAAATATATCAACGACCAAATCAAGTATATTCACGATAAATCTAATATATCCACGATCAAATCAAATAATTCTCCGATTCAATCACATATCACCTCGAACAAATTCAATAATATTACACAAATAAATCAAATATCACCCCGAACAATCAAATAATATCTTATCGAATAAATCAAAATACCTCCACAAACCGATTGAATAATATCTCCACAAATAAATCGAATAATATCTCCACGAATTATTCACATATCTCCGCAAATAAATAAAATAATATCCTCAAGTCTCCAAATTTTTCAATTTAAATCACATAATTTCTTCAATTTTCACCATTTTAAATCATCAAGTCTCCAAATTTTCCAATTTAAATTACATAATTTCTCTAATTTTCACCAATTTAAATCCTCAAGTCTTCAAATTTAATCAGTCACAGACCTCCATTAAGAGAATACTATCTCCAATTACCTCACCGTCTATGTCGTATTATTCCGGACTCATCGTGGGCTCAAAACGGGACTGTCAAACCAAGCTGAACAGGTTTAGGGGAAAATGGGCCGCATATGGGCGCTCCGGGCCAGTTAGGAGCAATTTGGGATGCATACGGGCACTCTGGGCCATGTGTGGGCAACTTGGGCCGGAAGCTTGAGCAACATGGCGCGAGCTGGAGCAACAGAGTGCGGGCTGGAGTGTCGGGCCCTCGCGGGCCGAAGCTGTCAGTATTGCGGGGCGCGCGGGTTGGACGCCGCCCGCGTGCATTTCCACTCCCCCATGATGGGCCATCGCGAACTAGGCCTCTCTTGACTCCTCTGAGCCGGTGATAAATCGTGTTGGACGACAAGCTAGGCCTCTCTCGGGCTGGGTGTGGGCTTCTTCATCTGGGTCGCGTAATCCTCCCTGGGTCAGGTCGCGAACTGAAGGCAAAAGCGAGTCTGCACCTGAGATGTTCGTGATTCTGCTCGACGCGCACCCGACTCCGAAAAAAAGAGCTGGAAAAAATGTTGACGGAAGGAGTCGCCGACTCCGACGAAGGTGACCATACGTGTGTTCGCCTCTGCAAGTCAATCCCAAAGGTGCTGTCGGATTGAAGCACTTGGCCAAATTTCGCTGGAAAATTAAAGAAGAAGATAGAAGGTTGACCAAATGTTTTCCAAATCCAACAACTTTGACCGTATAATTGATGTGCTTCCCAAAGGAATTTCCGTATGAAACTTTAAGGGTAGAACGATCACGAGGGGAGCTTCGTTATGATGTAAATATCTTACCAATCGGAGGTTTTTTCGCCGCAGCGGCAGTAGGCGACGTCCGGCGGAGGTGGTGATCTGGAAATTCGCCTCAACGAGAGGATTCCCGTGGTGCTCACGAATTTTTCATAATCCTCACGGATCACCGGAAAAATACATTTGAAGGTCAGATATTGACCAAAATTTCCCAGATCCGAAAAGTTTGACTGGCCAAATCGAAGACCTTCACGTATGAATTTTCGAATGAAATTTTAAGGAGAGATTCACCTCGACGAGATCTACCCATTGACGTAAACATGCTTTCGATTTGAGCAATTTGGCCGGCTGAGTCGAAGGAGTATTTTCGTAATTTTTCAATCAGAACTCCGTTTGGCTTCCTTCAACTCGGGTGATATCCGTAACTGCAAGAACCCCACACCAAGAGAAGTCCCAGCGTCAGGCCTCCGACACAAAGTCAATATCATCACTCCAAAACTCCAAATTTCAAGAGAGTAATTATGAATGTAAAGAGAGTGAGTGAATGAAATACCTTAGCCCCTTTTACAAGGAGAGTGTACCTTATAGCGAGCTTGTCAAATGCTATCATGTCACGTTTCTTAACGCATGTGTAAGTTTATTCTCCAACATATTCCTTTGTTCTCCAATATATTCCTTTTTTATCCTACATTAGTTTGCTAATGGATGATGTTGTAATTATAGGGGAGGGGGAAAATTGAGGTTTGTGTAAGAATGGAGTTAGGCTTTAAAAATATTTGACTTAGGCTTGTAATTAAAATACTAATTGAGCCTAATAAATAAAAGGCAAAATTGCATCAAAATGCACCACATTTTAACTTTTTGCAATTTAATCACCACATTTCAAAGTTTGCAACTAAGTACACCAGCTTTAAACATTTGACAAATCGAAGCATGCTAAACAGAAATCGGCATCGGCTTTCTTTCGTGGCAATGTCGGAAATTCACGTGGAAATCGGAAAAACACGTGGAAGTCCAAAAAGACCAAACAAAAAATTAAAATGCCACAAAATCAGTATACTTGGCAGATTTGCTAAAATAAAATCAAAATTACGTACCTCCTCAGTCCTAAATTCAAAATCAGTCGAACAACTATGAACCCTAAATTGAAAAAATGTCAATCAATTCAAAATTTTCTCTTGTGGCCAAAATAACTCACCTCCAACATAATCTACAGAACCATCAAGATTGATAAATCTTCCTCATGGTTCAAATTGTTCGAAAATTTTGCAATTAAGGGTTCTACGTTGTTCGACTGATTTGAATTTAAGGCTGAGGAGCTACTTAATTTTGATTTTATTTTAGCAAATCTGCCAGGTAGACTGATTTTGTTGCATTTTACTTTTTTGTTTGTTATTTTTGGACTTCCACGTGTGTTTTCGATTTCCACGTGATTTTTCGACGATACCACGTAAGAAAGCAGGTGTCGGTTTCCGTTTGACATGCTTCGATTTGCCAAATGTTTAAAGTTGATGTTCTTAGTTGCAAACTTTGAAAGGTGGTGATTTAATTGCAAAAAGTTAGAAGGTGGTGCATTTTGATGCAATTTTGCCTAAATAAAACGATGGCTTGCTAAATTTATGATTTGCGCAAGATTTAATATAGAATATGGTTAGTTAAATATAACAGTACTGTAATATTGAGTTGCCTTGGTCAAAGCTAGTAAAATGATTGGACTCAATGAAATGAGCCGTAATAACATGGCTCAAACTAAATGGGCCGACTGATTGATAATTGGACAAAATAAAATGACGGCTCAATTGAAAGGGGTTGCTTGAAAATACTTGAGTCGGGGCTCTTCGACCCAACTTTAATAAAATTTCTAATTTTTCAAAGCTCTACTCTTAAAAATGAAATCCATACTTGTGATACATAAATTCAATTTAAAAAAAAAAAGTCAAATAAATTCTCCATAGTTAAACTAGAATTTAATATTAAATTTATTGCAAATAATAATAATTAAACGCATTAAATAAGAAAACTTGTTTTTTATAAAAATAATGTCATTCTCCATAAATACTAAAAATATTCGAACATTAAAATTATGGAGTCCAATTTCCACGGCAGTTCGTTGAGCTAGGCTTCATGGAACTAAGTGGCAGCTGGACCTAGTTTAAGAGTATGTACTAAGTGGTTGTTTTCACTTAGTTTGTTTAGACTACTGAATTAAAATTTGTACTAAAATTATGGCTATGTTTGGTAAAATTAACTGATAAACTAGCTGATAGCTGATAAGCTAGCTTATAGCTTATATGTAATTTTTGAGCTTATAGCTTATAGCTTATGACTTATAGCTGAAAAGCTAGCTTATATAATAAAAGGTGTTTGGTAAATTAGCTGATCAGCTCTGAAATAAAAAAATTAGTTTATTTGAAAAGCTACCTAAAGTAGCTTATGAAATAAGCTCGAGCTTTTTAAAAAAGCTCGTCCTAGCTAACCAAATAAGCTAAAAGCTAGCTTATTTGGCTTACCAAACATACCCTATGTGATGCTTACGCTTAATCATGACTTGGGCAAAATTGAACACTTTGATTTACTTGGGCTTTGATTAAGACTTAGCAAGTCGAACAATGAATTTATTCTTCTAGAAAAAGGCAATGGGCATCAGTTTTAAAAAGCTCGAAATTGTGTAGCTTCATGGTTTGATAAGCATATATTCGAATCTCATCAGCTGCCCAAAGAAGGATGAAAATGATTTCAAGTGCCATTATAAAACAAAGTTGTTAATGCAATAATAAAATAAAAGCCTGTAAACATTTTTCATGAATTAATAGTCGGACAACGGCAATAAAAATGCAGGTTTTTATAGTCCTAAATGCAATTGATTACCTTTTACATGAAATCTTGTGTAACTGCAATTTTGTAATTAAATTAAAATAAAATGGCATTTTAGTCAATCTATTCTTTTTTACAAACCACACTTTCTTTTATAATAATATAAATAAATGGATACGCATTTGATAATGCCTAACTAATTCATTTTTTAACACGACTTTAATTTCAAGAAAATAGAATTACAAGAATATAGTACGGGCAAATAGCCACCATAAAGAAACCAACATTAAGGGGTAAAATAAATTCTGAAGTTCCAAATAGAAAATTCAAAATCATTAAAGAAAACCAATATTCTCAAATTTACAAATAAAAATTTTGATGTCTCACAAAATTGTAGCATAAAATTTACCTTTATTTCTCATTCTAAGATATTTTAAACACTCTTCACCTCCAAATAGAAAAATTGTAGCATAAAATTTACCTTTATTTCTCATTCTTAGATATTTTAAACACTCTTCACCTCCAAATATTCTATGGGGCTTAATGGCTCTCTTATGGAGCTATCCCTAGTTTTATATACAGACACATGTTCGATGTATATTTATTGTATGACACGTGTCAATACATTATTTGTGAATAACTATGAATCGCTCCATAAGTCGAGTCATTCGATGACACCATAGCAAAACTATCAAATACGTGATTCACAACACAAATTCAAGGGTCGGGCAAAATTTTCAAAAGATAATACAACAATTCCAATGATTATATATATGGAAATATGGCATCATTAACTGAACCTAAACTCACGATGAAAAGAGAAGAGATTCACCCAAAAACGATGCGTCTACTATCCCTGATCTTCAGGGGAGACTTACTTACCGGTAACCACAATAAGCCCCTGGCCTCATTATGTTATCAGGTTTAACTTCCATGTCCTGAAAATTCATCTCAAAACTTGGTAAATAAAAATGTCGTGCAAACTTAAATAGAGGTAAGGCAATGGGCATCAGTTTTAAAAAGCTCGAAATTGTGTAAGCTTCATGGTTTGACAAGCATATATACAAATCTCATCATCTGCCCCAAAAAGGTTCGAAAATGAATGCAAGTGAAGTGCCAATAGCAAATAAAAATGTTAATGCCAAACTATGTAAAGCAATATAAGAAGACTGTAAACATTGTTCTAGTCTGTCAATAGCAATTAAAACACAATTACAAGAAGGAGTACAGAAAATGTATCGTACCGAGACAAAAGCGAGGCCGTTGCATCGAAGCCCCGCTTGGTCAGATGATCGACCATCAAAATGCTTATATAAGCTGAGATCTAAGGAAGCATCTTTTCATTACACGCATATTTTCCATGCGTATCAAGACACGGCTTAGCCAGCTTCAATTTTTTCAATAGTTTAGTCTTCAGTAAAGAAAAATGCTACAGTGCCACAATTCTGCCGGGATTTATAACCGTAACCATCATGGAACGGTTACAAACAAACCCCAACAGAATGGTTCCATAACGAGACAGTAGAATCTCCCAAAAATGAACAATCATTCTGATTATCAATGAATTCAACAAAACCCAAAATAAAGACAAACAACACATTGAATAGTTGATGTATGAATCAATCTATAAAATGAAACATCAAACAATTTTCAGCTGTCCCCGTTAACATCAAAACTGATTCATATTCATTTCATTATGCTACAGTACCGTTGTGCAACAATTCTGCCGGGATTTATAACCGTAACCATCAAGGAACGGTTACAAACCCCAACAGAATGGTTCCATAACGAGACAGTAGAATCTCCCAAAAATGAACAATCATTCTGAATATCAATGAATTCAACAAAACCCAAAACAAAGACATAAACAACACAATGAGTAGTTGATGTACGAATCAATCTAGAAAATGAAACATCAAAACAATTTTGAGCTGTCCCCGTTAACATCAAAACTGATTCATATTCATTTCATTATGCGCCTCCGTCTGAACCATTATGGAAGAGCGTGTGCGCATACAGAGCACTGTGTCCACTGAGTTATTCGAGAGGCAAACAATAAAAAAACAACATAAATTCAAACAAAAAACAAAAAACGAGGTGATGTTCGAGGCTGCTTGGCCGACACAAGACAAATATCAGCAAGTGTCGACTCAAAAGGCCTCAACTTTCGTATCCAAGAATGAAAATTGATGGAGCCGTAGTATTGATTTTGGCCTCCTAACTAAGCCGACAACGAGATTAAGCTGCTCATGCGGCTACTCAAAGAGGCACCAGAAATTTAGAACAACCTATCGATTTCATGAATATAATAACTCCGACATAATGATGGGCGAAAATGGCAATCGGAAGAGAAGAGGAAACTCAAATCAGTCGGCGGTGCAAGCGAGCTATATTGATGGCTGCGCGCATCGGCATAAATACGAGGAGAATGAGTGTTCCGTCCTAGGGTTTGTGATTTGTGGGGCACAGCCCATAATACAACTCACTATTTGGGCTCGATCTAGATACACCTTAGTCTCATGGGTTACTGGAATGTTTGTGGGCCGATTAGCTTTTTACACAACTTGCGTATACTATTCCAAATTAATTATGAAAATATTTATATTTATCTATATCTATCTATAGTTATATAATGAGGTTGTCAGAAAAATACATAAATAGTAATTTTTTACTTTAAAAAAATGGTTAAATTAATATTATAAGTAACAAATAAAAGCACACTCGTGATTGATAGTACAAAATTTGGATATTTTGATAGGATAT
>CACSLK010003174.1:8639439-8651306 GCA_902706635.1 Striga hermonthica
TTTTTTTTTTTTTAATCTTCGTTTTTTATTTTAAAGAAACTGAAGATATGTTGTCGGCTTGTATTTTGACCGAATTTTCAGATGACTCATCACTATGGCCAAATTTTTTTTTGATTTCGATGGAATTTACCCTCTTGTAATTCTATTTATTTGGTTAAAAATGAGAAGTTGATTTAAGTACTAGCAAACATACGGGAAACCCATATAGTCGTGTACATTTGCGTTCTTCCACAATAACAAGACTTTAACCACACAAATATATTTAACACAAAAGTTCGAACATGTTTCTAAAACATGCTCCCCATACTAATAATAATGTTCTTCAAAAGTGAGAGCTATTATGATAACATAGATAATGGTCCATGCACGCAAAAGATTACACATAGTCGAAACTGCCACACATACTTCAACATACGTGGATGTCAATGTCTCAAAAGTGGAATTAAGTGATCCCATATTGTTCATATTGTGGATAGATAACCTAGAAACGGTCCTCGAGAATCAAGCGAACCATTGAAACTTTGTCATTGTGGTTTAGGCTGAAGAATAGATCGAGTTGTCCGTTGTTGTTACACAGATACTTCGCCACCATGAACTTTTCAGTTGTTGTTAGAGTTTAAATGGAGCTCAATGCTTTGAAATACGTTCTTCCGTTGTTCTTTCGCATCTCGTTGGAAGCCTACAACCGCAACCAACTGTGACATATGTTCATGTGTCTTCTCGCATAATGTTGATAACATTCCAACCACTTGATCATCCAAATCAACATTCCTCTTACGCTTGCCACTTACTTTTGCCTTCCCTGAAGCACTGCTCTCACTACCCCCCATGGACCGATGTTGAGTACACGTCATTATCTTCGGGCTCCAACTGACTAGCTACTCCGTCCAGCCTTTCATTGTTGTTTGGAGATAATATTGTTGTTTGGCAATAGCTCTCCTGTATTGTGGAACACATGATTAACTGCGTCGACAAACCCCATGGCACCCTCCCCTGTGGCGCGATCTTTTCTGAAGATCTCAACTTAATCATAGTAAAATGGAAACGACTTCCCACGACACGGCTTCGCTTTCGGATGTACCTAGTTATACAAACAAATGTGCACTTAGTTTTTCTTACTGTTGCTATAAATGGCTGTAACCCCATGCAACCCCAGGCACCCACATGCAAACCCAAACATGGCTTATCCTATTTTAGCTATGTGTAAAATATATATTTATTTTTGGTTCTTTTCGTGACCATGAATATAAACATTTTACATATCACTTAGAATCATATGCATACCTTAACCCAAGCCTCTCAAATATCTTCCTTAACATCTAACATGTAGCCAGATTCGGTCCAACCAAACCCCGATGTCGCCATCATAGGGACAAGTTCAATGTAATATTTTTTCCACACCGTAATCTTTGAAGAGATGTGGTTCGACTTTAATATCTGTTCCAGGAAAAATTAGATTCATATGTTGTTCCAAAATAGCCGTGTATCCTGAACGATAACCATGATCGCACTTCCACCCCGTTGCAACAAGGTCTTTCAAACCTTGGATTAATGCACATTCCTCTTCAAATGTCCATACGCGACGTGCATTGACTAGAGCACCCGTACCGCCTTTCTTAGTTGCTGGTGCCATTCCTTTCTAGGAAAAAAAAAATAAGAAGCACATGAGGCCTAAATGAACGGATAATCAAAATTTATCGATGATATAGCAACACAACAGTCAATAATATAAAAAGTCCAAATTTCTAGGCACTTAACATATAAAAAAGGCTCATTTCAAACAACATGGTGTCTTCATAGATCACGCTTCGAAAATACAATTAATATGATATCATAAATAGGTAACAAGTTCGTAAAATAAATCCTCTCTACCCAGAAACCCTCAATTTGCACCGTGCCATTCATTAAACATTGACATTGCTAACCCTTTTCTTAAAATTTGTCCATTCATACGTAGGCTCAACGGCATCCACGTACGCCTCATTTGGATGTAATACTTCTTCGGCAGTCCGCTCGGGCAAAACATTATCAACATCAATCTCCAACTGATCATTACTCATTGTTACACGTATGAAGTTTTGGAGAAGACAACATGCAAGGATGACTCTATTTTGTGTCACTATGTCGGAAAAGGATTTGCTCCTAAGAACTTCCCACCTCATCTTCAGCACTCCAAATACCCGTTCGATAACATATCTTGCTCTAGCATGCCTTAGGTTAAATAATTCTCTATGGTTCTTAGGGGCTCGTTCACTTTCCCCGTAGTCATCCAAGTGACACCTCACACCCCTAAAAGGAGCTAGAAAACCAAGTCCATTCGTGTAACCGCCGTCGCATAGATAATAGTTTCCTGTGAAGAAACATTTTCATTATATATAAACAGATAAACACAAGTGAACACGCTAAATTGTGAAGCATCAATAAACAACCGTGGTCCTTCTTACAATAACAGTAGGAACCTGTAGACCACCAGTGCGTGCAACCGCATCCCTTAACACGTGACTATCCGCTGTTGAACCCTCTCATCCAACTAGTACGCACGAAAAATTCATCTCCACATTACAAACTCCAAGAACATTGACAGAAATAACTCCTTTTCAATTTCTGTACTGCGGGTGCAAACGCAAAGGGGCACGAACCGGAATGTGGGTACCATCTAATGCGCCTAAACAACCCTGCATAATACGAACATGTGAAATTACATATATTAACTATCATAACTGAGGACCATTTTTTTTCTTCTTCTGAAAATGGACTTCGACTTTATATGGCAGCACATACCTTGAACCCCTTCCACCGTCTGTCATCGTTGTCTTCATCAACCGGTTTTGGTTGCACAACAAGAAAATGGGTACAAACGAAAGGACAACATTGAGTACATTATGAAATAGCTTGCTAATGGTTTGACCGGACCTTTGAAAATCATGTTTCACAACAACATTCTTTTTATGGTGGCTTAAAACGCTGAGGAAAACGACAACTTGCTCACAAACAAAAATATCGAGGTTGCCAACGTTTTCTAAAAGGTAACAAAATCGCCCGAAGGCATTTCGATCCATGCGGAGTTGTTGAACACAAGTTGTATCGCTAACGCGTATAAGTTCTTGCATATGTTGTACCTGCTTAGGAAGCCGCTCTGACATTCTGATGGAAGTACGCTTCTTCCGAGACCTCGACTTACGTTGGCGGTTTTGTTGTCCGAAATATTTTAGGTACATAACACCAATCAACAACACAACTTTCAACATAATAAATATTTCCTGTACAACCACTAGTACTTGCACTTCCTCCATTTCAATGTCCATCAGAACGTCGTCTGTCTAATCATGTGGCATACTTATCAATGAACCAGGAATATATATATATATATATCCATGTACGAGTATTTTATGTATTCAGCCAATACCCATGAAGTAATGGGAGAACTACACATTTGCTTTTCTTTTTTACGCACGTAATAAACAAATTTAAACACATAAAGAACAATCACCATTGCCCATTTCAAGATACAACATAATAATAATAGTACATCGATGGCCTGGTTTTCAAAATACAAAACAAATGCAAACACAGTATCGGCGATGCATCGATACCAGATGAAGAAAAAAAAAATGTTGTATTTTGGTTTGTGACAGCATACCCGCCGTTCGGGTGAATTAAGGAGGTGCACATCGACTTCTCAAATAATTCTGCAAAAAAGAGTTTAACAAAAATTTTACAGATTAAAACTTCTTCATTTTATTTTACTCTGTTTTTTTTTTTGAAATACTGACTTATAAGCATAAATAGAGAAAAAAAAATAATTAAAAACTTTAATCTAAAAACAGGACATGTCGATCTACATTTTTACAGCACAAAAAAAAAATAAAAAATTAGAAGTTCAGAGATGCTTACTAGGGTTCTTCGACCGAAAGCTCAGTTATGTATAGTGCATGAGAAATGTGAAGATAATGGATAGAAGTCAACATATAAAGTCCTTTTTAGAGGTGACAGCCGTGTAAATGATTAGTTGTAAAGAGGTATACATGTCATACATTTTAAAATGGAAGGGATATAATGGTCCAAATAAAATATTGCACTGTACATATGTTTTAAGTCAGGGCCTCATACTGCTAATTGAGTTATCGCCAAAACGCCCGATTTTTGGGCATTTCATCGCGGGCCTGCTACAATCTTGCGGGCCCAAATCTATTCAAACAAACAAATAATTTTGGACAGATTAGAGGCTGATCTCATCTAATCTCCCCTAACAAATGAGGCCTAAGTTTGTTTGCTTTAAAAGATATGGTATAATTGATTTTATCCCATCGTAAGGGATTGTACTGTTTAGACATTTTAATTTCATGTTTGAAATCTAAATTTGCCCCGGATAAATATACAATACATTTTGTTTTATACATAAATAAATGTCCATTATGGCGCTCTTCTAAAAGACACTAGCCATTGTCTTTCTCCATAGTCGATACTTGCATAATTGAGCAAGAAAGACCGTTCAAATGACCCTAATATTTTTTCTCAATAAACTGCCCTTAATAAAGTAAGGCAAATTTCAATGGTTAGAGAGATTGAGGAAGTGTCTGCTAATCGATGTAGGAAAGATCCCTCTCATCCGAAACATCAGATGCACAGACCGGTTAATACAAGAACTATAAATAAAGGACCAGACACTTTCTACACTGTCTGAGAGAGCCATTGATTCACACTGCTGAAGAGAAGACTCGCCTAAATAAGTGCGAACAAAAAGTGATTTTTTTTTAGTAAGAAGAACAATAGAAAAGGATCAAATGGATGTAAATCCTAGCCCGGCACGACAAGCAATCATGAACCAACCCTTACCTAGGTATAGGCCCGGTCGGGCCCAACTCGGATTCCAGGCTCGCCCTAAGACCAACTTTAGTGGTGACCCAACCACTTGGGTCACCATTTAAAAACAAAAAAAAAAAAAAGAGAAGGTCGTGAAAAATCAGCGACTCAGGTCATATTGTGACCATGGATCGCACCTGAAAATGAGACACATGTCCTATTTTGATTGAATAAGTGTATTTTTTTTGTTTAAAAAAAATAAAAAAGATATTAAAATTCGTATTTTTTCATTCTCTACAAATAGAGACCACACTTGATATATTTTGGAAAAACATTATAATTTTTAAATAAATTAAATTGTAATAAATATTTAGGTTGAGTTAGGTTGAGGATAAAGATTAATTAGGTTGTAGATTGAGTTGTATATGTGGAGGAGAGTGAAATAATTTTTTAATATTAGGTTGGGTTGGGTTATGGATAAAGATAATCTAAAAAAAATAAAAAAAAAAATAAAAACCATTGTTTTTTTTCCTAGGCCGACCTAGCTCGACGGGTTAAATCTTCAAAATGACCGACCTTGATTCAACCCAATTAAAATCCGGGCCGGGTCCAAACTAATTGACCACGAGTCTGACCGTGCCGAGTCTAGGTCGATTCGGTGGGCCGGGCGTCATGTGGCCATCTCTAGATAGATGTTCCCGTTTTGATTCAATAATTTGGGATTGAACTATTCACCCCAAAGGACACGGATCAATTTAATCCCTTTAAGTAATGGATTAAAACAAACTAGCCCTCCATAGGATGGTGTCCCACTAAATCACGAGCTGGCAGTTATCCCAAGCCAAAGTAAATGCAAACCCACGGAAAGACCCAACCGCATAGTTTTGTGACTCGGACCGTACCAGCGGGTCGATCTGGAGCCAAAACCGATTTAGGTGGGCTATTTGGACTGGGTAACAATAGATCCGATCAAACCTGGTAAAAACCCGACCAACTCGGGTCATTGACCCGGTCGGATCAACCCGGTTGATCCAGTCTCTATAAATTTTTATTTTTCTAATATTCTTTTATATAAAAAAATAAATACTATGTTTATATAACGACATAGTAAATATTTATTGTGAGAACCATTATTATTATTATTAACACTTAAATGTACAAATTTTGTATACAAAATATTTATTTTTGTTATTTTTATGTATATTTATATGTCAAAAATATTATATATATAATTTTAAAAATTTTAAAATTAATTGTCCAATTCAGCAATTGACTCGATAACCCGACGGTTGAACCGGTGATCGGGAGACCTGTCCGAGTCAATTTCCGGACCGGGTTTAGAACCGTGATTACTGTAAAAATCGGGTATGGTCAATATAGGCAAGCCGTTTCTCGGCCTTTCAAGATCTCAAAGAAAAAAGGGTTGAAAAAGGGTAATCCGACACCATATTGCTCATCGAACTCTGAGCAGAATAGTCAGGGCCAAACAGGGGAAGTTTCTAGGTTTTGTTTACCAAACCCCATTGATTTGCAGATGATGCTTTGTTAATACTCAAAAATCTTTGTCAGTATATTTGCTCTCGTTTACTTCTCTGTAGTCTCGGAATTGCAATGGGGAATTGGAACCGCAGATATTTGCCGCGAAGGAAGTTCAGACAAGACGAATTTGAGGATCCTTCTTTGTCTCCCCCAAGGCCCCTTGGAAACAATCACTCGCATTCTTCTGGTATGGACATCTTTACTTCGTTTGCGTCTGATTTGTACGTTTTCCGGTCGACTGCGATTATTTCTGAATGTTTGTGAATGGAGGAGTAGTCATTGCGGGCTGAGTCGAAAACTAGAGCAAGAATTGAAGGAAAATGCCTCGCTCTTTGTTCTATGTTAATTGTTTCTGCGATCCATGGTGCATTTTCTTGGATTTTTCATTTATTTGTTTCTGAATTACAAGCAAGAATCGAAACAAAATGCTCTATTGGCGAGCGTGTGTTCGAGTGGTGGGCGTGTAAAAGTTGTGTAAAAGTTTCTAATTTTATGAACTATCACTTGATGACATTGTTTTGGTGTAAGGTGGAATCAAGAGCTTGGACAAAAGGGTTTGTTTTACTGCTAAATGTTCCTTGAAAAGGAAGAACTCGTTCAATTTGAAGGAGAAAATGTTTTGAATATCCTAATTATATGTCACTCGCATAGTAATTGCCCGAGAATGTCAATTTGGTGTTTCGCTTGTGTGATAGATTATCTGCAAAAAACCTAGGACTTGTTACATTAGGGCTAGACGAATATTCAGCTCTTATAGGCAAACTTCCTTTTTCTTCATTTCTTGACTTGCTACCTCTAACAGGATTATCCTGTTGTAATGTGGCAAATCTTTAGTTGAAAAGTTTGTTATAAAAATTTTCAACTTCTAAATTTGAATCTTAGAAACTTATGCATATGTTCTCTTACAAGGATTTCAACTAGGAGGGTCTAAAAGATAGTCTGTTATTGCAGTTAGGTAATCGACGTATATTTTTACTGAGCCATCGTGATTAACAGTTATCTGATTAATGAAAAGAAGGAATCATTTCAAACAGTAAAGCCGAATGATTAATCAGCTGCCTGAAATTGGTTACTATACATGCAGAATGATTAAATATACATGGCTTTATGTTGCTTCCTGTGTTTTCCTACTTCATGGTTGAGCATGTTTGTTATCTATAGCTGTCCCTTTTTTGCTGCTGAATTTTTGAATTAATTGTCCACATTTATAATTCTGATCTTTTTCTATTCTTCATATAAATTTAAATCATTGCTGTCTATTTATCATTTTCTTACCAAAGGATCCAAGGACAACAGGGTGCCATCATGGGAAATCGAATATTGCAAGTTGGCGAAAATCCCTTGGAACAGAATATTGGCATCCAAAAAATATATTGTCTGCTACCCGAACGTGCAGCATTGGGATGCGTCCGCTGGTGAAGAAGCATTACAGAATGCAAAACAACGGTACTGGGCCATGATCAATGGCATTCCCTGTGACACCCCCTTACCGGACCCAGATACATACATTGACGAGATCGACTGGGACCCATATCTCGATCCCGAAGTAATGGCGGATCTTGACCGTCAATATTGTGATCCTGATAAATTGGAGACAATTAATGAAGAGGTTGAACCACAACATGATAAAACTCAGTCCACCATCGATAACCCATGGGAAAGGAACCAAGTGCAAGGCACCGGAAGTTCAAAAGATGCAGTGCAGGGATGGTCCAGATGGGATGATTCTGTAAATTCAATAAATAAAAACCCCTGGGAGCAAACTTGCAGCCAGCCTGTTGATTCTTTGAAGGAAAGTGTTTGGAAAAGTGGGGATGAGTCTTGGGGTCGGCAACAGGGTACTGAGAAGTCATCCACCTTTGGTAACTATGGTCAGAGTGGGAATGATTCGTTGGGTTGGGGTCGCTGGAATTCTAATGGTTTTTCTGGGTATGATAATAAAGAGGAGTTTTATACAGGCTCGACAGGGAGAGGGTGGAGGGATAATGGGAAAGAGTCTTGGAATGTGAGGGATTCGGGTTATCATGGTAATACTCAAAGTTACAGAGCGGGTGGGGGATCCTTTCGCGGTGGGTGCAGGAAGAGGGAAGGTTTTCAGCAACACGGGTCGAAATATAAGAGCTCTAGGTACCACGGTGACACCTGGAGATGACTGCCATTTGTAGAATGATATTTCTTTTTTACAGAGTTGGTTATTTATACCGCAAGTGCGTAGAGTTTGGTTGGTTAGTAGAAATTAGCTATTTTGACACGTCTCAAACTGTTGATTTCATCTTTATATGTTGTGGCTAGTAGTTTTGGTAGGACGTACTAAGTGATTTGTGTGAGCCGCTCTTGGATGTTTTTTTAAGTGCTTCTGGAAGACAAAAGCATGATGGTTTTGAGGAGTCGCCTTTTTACCCAACTTATATGAGGATTTGCATTGTGCGAGTGTTCTGTTCAACTGCAGAGAAGGTATGATTAATTTCTTCTTTTTAGTCTTTCCCTTTCTAAATTTGTGGTTCAGCATATATGGCTTAGCAATTTGTATTATATTTTATTTTATGAATGTTGGGCACAACTTGGCTGGACTTCTTAACTTCAGGGAAGAGGAGTTGATTTAATCTTAACGTTAGGATTTGCGAGCAACTTAAGGGGAGTGTCTATGAACACTGAAGAAAATATTCCTTAGCTTTTATGTGGAAATCATTTCCTTTTAACCATTTGCAAGCCCTTGGTTTCACGGAGAAAAATTATCATGTAATAGCAAAAAATGATTGAGATATTTTTGTGACTGGATGGATATTTATGTCATTGTGGAAGAGAAGTTATGTTCTTGTTAATTCATTAGTTTTCAGGTGTTAGAAGCATGACTTCTGTTTGATCTGCCTTGTGTGACAGGAGCCTTCGAATATTAAAGAAGGATCGGTTATTAGTATTTTACTACACAGTGCATTTGTTGAAGTCTTCCTGGGTGTGGCCACTTTTTTCGGAGAATAATGTAGCTGGACACTTGGTGGGCTTTCTCACTTCAATAATAGTTATTGCGGATAAATACTCGAATATCTGGACCTTGGTAATGTTTATTGACAATCCTGAATTATATCTTTTGAGGACTTGCAGCTTATGCTTCTAATTAGTTGTTGCAGTCAGCTGCTTAGAAGCAGGTGCAAGTTTGCTACCTGAAAATAAGTTGCAGTATTATGTATCCTGTATTATGCTCTGGATTTCTGTATTATATGTCTTTCGCAGTTATTGTTCTTGGATTACAAATGTCCGCTTGTTTTTGTCGAATTGAATTGAATGGATTATTGGAGATGGTGGATAGTTAATGACCAAATAATGAGATGAATGATTGATTTGTATTTTTAGCGTTTCAACAATTGTAATGGGTGTTAATTTAGGGCTACATATCTCGAGATCGATTCTATAACATGCTTGGGCCGCTTGAGCTCGGCCTTGAGCCAAACTTTGACCCGAGCGCTCGCTCCGCTTGTTTCGTTTGCAGCTTTAGGTGTTAATCAAGAATTTTTATTATTATTATTATTATTATTATTATTATTATTATTATTATTATTTTTGGGTATGTTAATCAAGAAATTTAACTTAAAAAAATTGATAAGTAAAGATAAAAATTGGTTTTTTTTTTTGTTAATTTTAATAGTGCTTGAAAAAGGAAGTTTTATTTTATTTGAGATGATACTTGTCACTTCAAAATTCATTTGTTCAATTATATAATTTTTTTAACCCATGCCATACAATAGGCTTAAAGGATAAATTTATTTGATTGATAAATAATGAATTTGTTGTCGTTGAATTATGATCAATGCGTTATTTAATTAATATATAATGTTAGATGTATTTTATTTTTTAAATTTTCTATGGTCATTATGGATATTAAATTAAACATTGTAAGAAGATAATTACTTTAATATATCTTATACGAAAAATAAATAACAAATATATTATACTTTAAAATATATTTATAAAATAAGTTAAACAAGTGTTATAATTTTAAAATGTCTAATAAGTTTGAATAAAAGTTGGTATAGATATAAATTTTATATGGCCATTATGGATATTAAATTAAACATTGTAAGAAGATAATTACTTTAATATATCTTATATGAGAGAAATGCTAAGGTCCCGTTACAAAATCATTCTGTCGTAGTCTGTAACCGATAGATCAACATATAACCGTCAGAGATAGTTGATCTAACGGTTACAGACCCAACGAAATGGTTCCGTAACGGGACCGTAGCATTTTCCCTTATACGAAAAATAAATAACAAATATATTATACTTTAAAATATATTTATAAAATAAGTTAAACAAGTGTTATAATTTTTAAATGTCTAATAAGTTTGAATAAAAGTTGATATAGATATTGTCTAACTTGGATCATCACAAATTGATATATAGGACAACTTAGACTACAACACAATCCAAAATTGATAAATTACGAAGAACCAAATTTTTATATAATCTTTAATTAGGTTGTACTTTTTGTTAAAAGAAAAAATTGTTCATGTACTACCTTTTTTTTTTCTTTTCTTTAAAAAGGGATCAATACTAGTTCCCCAATTCCCCCTCGGGTGACTCGAACTCGGGACATGGTACACGTCGAACGAAGATACGCGCCACAGCGCTAACCCCTCTTCGTCGTTCATGTACTACCTTTACCTTTGCTTAAATTGACTGTAATTTATTTATTTATTTTACCAAACATCAAATTTTATAGCATACAACCACAATATACAAACCGGGTAGGCAAAGGACTATAAGTCCATGGGAATACCTTAAGAAGGCCTCCCTACAGTGACCAACAAGGTCTAAAAACAGGAAAACTAAAAAGCAAAAGAAACATAAAACAACTACAAGCCTAGGGAAAGAAATGGAGATTGCCAGACGTCAAAATACAATCTTGTAAACCAAGACACAGCCAAACAAACCAACACACTACACAACTAATACCAAACCAGACAAAATGCTTATGAGATCTGAGGAAAGGAAATAGATTGATACTCTAGAGATAATGAATGAATATCCATAGCCAGAATCTCCAATTGCCAAGAAAAAAGCTGTTTCTTGGCTAGCCTGCATCTCAGAGCCTCATCTCTTATGAAGATTTCTGCTTTGAGCCATTTCTATTCAATTCCCAAAGAGTGCCATTTTGTCTAATTTGGATTAAAGAATCTTCAGTTTGACATTGAGCTAAAGGATTTTTATTGACAAACCACTGAATCTTCTTAGCATCAACATTAGTAGCAGTTGGTGTAGCTATGCCTCTGATCTTCGAGGTGGTGTGACTGGTAACACTAGCACTAGGATCATTTGACTGAACCCCTACTCCCTGCTTCCTGTCCCCCTATCCTGTGAGTGTCATTAGCAGCCTCAAATTCAAGCCACTCCCTCTTGGCTCCTTCAACTACCATCAACTCAGATATTTTCTCATTATTGAATATCCAAGAGTTTCTTGTTCTCCACAACCACCATATGAGGTATGTAGAGAGAGAGAGAGAGAGAGAGAGAGAGAGAGAGAGAGA
>CACSLK010003174.1:8651359-8665074 GCA_902706635.1 Striga hermonthica
AGAGAGAGAGAGAGAGAGAGAGAGAGATTCTATCTTTATTGATGGTAGTATTAGTGAGGCAACACAAGTCCTCCCACCAGTCTCTAAAGAAAATGTTGTCAGCCTGCAGCTTGTGCCACCAAATGCTTGCTAGTTTCCACACATTCTTTGCTCTTGGGCACATGAACAGCAAATGCTCAAAATTTTCCTCATATTCCCCACACCAACAGCATAACACATCATCTAAGGCTCCTCTTCTTTTCAGATTAGAATTTGTACCTAACCAGTCATGCCAACACTTTCAAAAAGAATTTTTTACCTTTGGTTTAATAGACAGGTACTATATTTTCATTTTCCTTCAAATGTTTTTCAAGGTGAGCTCTCTGCCACTGCTTGTCCCCACTCCTCCTGCAACAACTTTATTCTTGTCTCTAATTGCTTTGTAGGCTTCTTTGACTGAGAAAAGGCCCTTCTTGTGTGGTTCCCAAATCAACTTGTTTGGATGCCCCCTTTGGCTAATATGAAGTTGCAGAATTTGGGAGGCAACATAAGGGCTGAATGTCTGCATAACCAGCTCAGTATCCCATGATAATCCATCAACTGCAAAAAGGTCTGAAAGATTTTTAATCTGCAACAAATCACCTGCAAAAGTGCTTTCTGGGATAAAATGTGGAATGTTAGGAACCCAAAGAAGTTTTCACACATCTATTGTGTTCTCATTGCCCACCTAAAATCTTAATCCCATCCTAAGAGAAAGTCTAGCATCTAGCCAACATTTCCACGTCCAGGAATCAGAACTCCTTTTAGGGATGTTCAAGTAATTTTGCTGAAAAAAATATCTACCTCTGAGGACCTGAGACTGAGCAGTAAGTATTCAAGATGTGAAGAAGCGTTTGGGCATGAGACCGCCTCCAACCGAGACGGAAAACCCAAAATTTGCAGTGAGAATTCCTCCAACCGAGCTGCAAATCGGATCGCAAAATGCGATCTTCCTCTTCTCTCTCTTCGTTTGGACGCAATTTTGCGTCTGACGCAAAAATTTGCGTCTGAATTTTTTTTTTCATTTCAGTCCTTTTTTTTGTCTCTTTTCATCTTCTTTATTTTTATTTCATTTTAGTCCTTTTATTTAAATTATTAGATAATATGATAATTACATTAATGAATATTATTTATATATTTATTTAAAATAATAATAATAATGTAAAATAATAATTAGTATAATATTTAAAATAATAAATGTTATATCTATCATTTAATTTGCACTAATATAATGAAAAAAAGTAACAGTTTTTAAAATGTGAATATATACGCTAGACCATATATGGTCTAGAGTGTAAATTTGCACTAAATGTTATATCTATCATTTAATTTGCACTAATACAATGAAAAAAAGTAACAGTTTTTTAAAATATGAATATATGCGTCTAGAGTGTAAATTTGCACTAAATGTTATATCTATCATTTTAATTTTTCATCTTGTGAATTGTAATTTTTAATTTTATTTGTGTGGTGAAATTTTAATTTTTAATTAATATTTATTTCTCCGATTTTATTATGTATAATTAATTTTAATTACATAAAGTCCAAATTGAATTTAAAATAATAGTGTGGTTTAATTTGTAAAGTTGTAAAATATGTGGGTAGTATTGAAAAGTTATAAAAGTTGGTGTAAAAGAGAATATTTTGTGAATATTCTTTTGGGTTTGAGAATGAGTTTTTCGGTTGGAGATGAATTACTGCAAAATGGGATAGTTACTGCAAAATGAGTTTGAGTTTGGGTTTTTCGGTTGGAGATGGCCTGAAACATATCTGCTTGACAGAAGATGATAGCATCATCTGCAAAAAACAGGTGAGAAATACTAGGTGAGTGATTACTGATTTTCAACCCCTGAAAACTAGAAAAAGGGCAAGCCTGATGCAAAAGGTTTGATAGGGCTTCAGATAAGATGATGAAGAGATATGGAAACAGGCGGTCACCCTGCCTAGTAACCCTAGAGGGTAAAACATTCCCAAGAGCTTGGCCTTCAATATTGAAAGAGAAAGAAGAAGTGCTGAGGCAAATCCAAATCCAGTGGAGACAAATGTCATGAAACCCCATTTTCCTATAAACCTGAAGAAGAAAGGACCACTCTACCCTATCAAAAGCTTTGGCCATATCAATTTTAAGAGCCATATATCTTTTTTTTTTCCTTTTCTTTTACTATTCAAAAAATGGATACATTCATTGGCCAATATAACATTATCTAGAATTTGCCTATCATACCAGCTTCTGTCACACCCCGCCTTACTAGCTTTGAAAAATCAGAGTAAAATTTTCACTTTTATTTTCGAAAGGTCGTGCGGGCTTGGTTTTCGAAAATACTAATTGATTGTGGGATGTAACAGATAAAAACTTATTTAACTTGCTCACAGACATATATAACACGCAACCAAACTATCTGCTACATATAATGGAATTAAACATGCAATGTCTGAACTGTCTCGCACTAGAGTCTGCTAGCGGAAGCATCCGAATTACAGAAAATACATGCATACATATCTGAATAAAACATGATCATAAATACTGGGACATAAAATGTGCGTAAAATGTCCAAGAGTCTCATGACCACGCTTTGTCACGTCTGTGCTCATCCGACACGCTCGACTCCGTCTCTTGAAAAACACAATGGGGGCGTGAGCAAACCACTATGCTTCGCAAAGACCAGTACTGAATAAAACAGCATATATAATAACGATATCATGGCATCAATATATAAGAGCTGAAACTGAAATCTTTCTTTGCTTTTCTAAACTTTTCTGAACTTTGGTCTGTCGACCCTCGACCCTCGACCCTCGGCCGTTCATGTGCACACCATCCAGACACTGAGGCTGAAACCCCAGCCGGATACCAGGTGGAATAGGAAGGCCCTTAGGTTGGCCTCTCACCTGGGAGAACTAACTGTCTCGAACATACCTCAGTCATGGTACAGATGTTATAAATGATGTAGAATCCAGTACATGACCCCACCTGATAACTGAACTGACACAAGTGCTGGAAACTGGAGTAGCGGTTGGAGGCTCGACTCTCCTTAGGCTACATAAACATTTAAGCAAAATAGTGCTAAGTATCATGCTCAGAATATATAATTATATGCTAATATGCTCGGATTTATTTAATTGCTAAGACTGGACTGGTTTTACTCGAAAAATTACTAAAATTCTCCAGAACATACTCGGACTGAAAAATCGAGCCAAACATCTCAAACCGCCCAGTTGAACCGGACCGGTTCGCTTGCTAGACCGGCGGCTCACCGTGAGCCGGTCGGTCGTGGGTGGCTCTGCTGTACAAAAGCATCTTGGAATTGAGATATACAAACATGAAAAACACTTTTAAGCCTATTAGAGAGAATTTTGGCTATAATCTTATATGTCACAGTACAGAGGCTAACAGGCCTAAAGTCAGAAGATTTTTTAGGGTTTTTGACTTTGGGTATGAGGGTCATGACTGGATGTTTGTAGCTTTAGGGATCACAGCAACAGAAAAGAAATTTTTAATAACACTACAAAAATCAGATTTGATTAACTCCCAGAAAGATTGGAAAAAAAAAGGAGAAAAACCATCAATACCTGGGGCCTTGCTAGGTTCCATATCCTACAGAGCAGATTTGATCTCCTGATCATCCACAGTTCTAGTGAGTTTGAGATTCATAGCTGGAGTAACTGAAGTAGTAATGCCTTTGAGCACATCATCCACAAAAACAGGATTCTTTGATTGAAACAACTTCTGAAAATATTATGATATCACTTCAGCAGTTTCATCTTTTCTCTTACATCTCACCCCACCACTGTTCAACAAATTGTCCAATGCATTATTCCCTCTTCTTTGTCTATCACATGCCTGGAAGAACCTTGTGTTTCTATCCCCTTCTTGGAGCCATTTGAGTCTTGCTTTGGTTTTCCAGTACACCTTTTCATCTATGTATGCCTGATGTAGCTTTTGCTTGCACTGAAACCACTACTCCCAATCCCTATTTCCCCCTTGTTGTCCCAATATCTCAAGTTTAGAGTTACAGCTCTGGATAAGCTTAGAGGAATTGGTCTGCTGATTGGCTAACCATCTCAATAAGCTCAACTTGACATGTCTAAGCTTCTGCTGAAAACTGTATAAACCTCTGCCATGAACAGGGAGCTCCCAAGCCTTAGCAACACATTCTGCATATCCCTTAGATTTAGCCTATCTACTATCAAAGCAAAATCTCTTTCTATTGTGCTTCTCCAAACTGTCTGTTTTCATCAGTAGGAGACTGTGATCAGATGATATCATGGGGAGATGGAGAACTGAGGATTTGGGAAATTTGAGGATCCAATAAGGAGAGAACAAGAGTCTATCCAGTTTCTCCTCCACAACGTCCTGCCCTTGCCTACCGTTTGACCATGTATACGGGTGTCCCACCACTGGACATTCATACACGCCAAGGTTCTGGACAAAGATCCTAAAACTGAGAAAATTACTCTCTCTCCTAACCATGCCCCCATGCTTTTCCTCATTGTTCAGGATGTCATTGAAATCACCTGCTAGAAACCAAACATCTCCCCAAGAAGACTGAGAGTTAAGAAAAAAGTCCCCTTGTCTCTCTAAGGGGATATACACTAGCATAGATGAAGATAGCCCATAGCTTATCAGCACCATTGCCCCAGTTGAAACAAACTTGCATACAAAATTATTACTAATAATCTCTAGGATATTGACTTTATGAGACCAACCTAACAAAAGACCACCATTTGTTCCCTGAGGCACCTCATACTCCCAGGTATTAATAAAGGGCAAATTCCTACACACAGTTTGAACAAAAGATTTTTTCTTTTTTCACTTCTGAAAGGAAAACAAAATCAAGGAGGTAGGATTTTATCTTATCCTTCAATTAAGGAATTGTAAAAGGTCCTTCAGGCCTCTACAATTCCACACCACGACTCTCATTTATCACTTTGGGACTATTTATGGCTGGTTTCCTCCACATTTTTCACAGAAGATCAGAAATTATTTTTTGTTTTTTCAAAATTGAGGCTGAGTGAGCAGGAACAGAGGGAGAGTCCTTCTCTGATTTCCTTTCAGACTATAGTTCAGTGAGGAGCCACTAGGATTATATACTTGAGATGCATCATTATGGCCCTTCACAGTGACTCCTTACTCTTGGTAATTCTGGCTAATGTGTGTTTGGGTTTATGCTGGATGAAGTGACTGAACTTTGGGCTATAGGAATATTTACCAGGTTACTCAAGTCTAGACCCTGGCTTCTAGCCATGTCCAACTCCATAGACTCAATGATGGCTTCCTTATCCTTTGGGGATTCAGCACAAGCCTAGGTAATACCCTCAATTTTATTACCTCCTATACTACCCCTTTCTATTTTTTTATGACCTGGATTACTCTCAACTAAGTCTAGGATGTTCTGGTCACTGCCTGTACCCTCTTGATTCTCAAGATCATTGGGATCATCAGTAGTAGTTCCACAGAACTTATCCTTACTAGACCCAAAATTGGGATTTCCAGTAGCACACTAGAGGATTTTTTGTCCCTAGATGTATTATGAGCAAAGAAGGAACTCCTCAACCATTCCCCAAAAATTGACCAGTTCTAAGTTTTTTCCTCAAGATATCATCTTTGCTGAAAGCACAAGCTCTGTTATTATGGCCGATTCTCCCACAATAGAAACAAAATGTGAGAAGATTCTCATACCTGAATTAAATCCATTACGCTTCAGAGCTTAATCTTAAGATGGTACCTCTGAGAATGGGCTCAAGCAAGTTGATTTGCGCCAGTATACGGACGACATTGCCATTCTAGAGATTGTTCCCTAGGTTGGGAATAATAACATCCTTGACGGACTCAAAGACATTCCCCACCTTAACTCCAGTCTCTGCAGATATCCAATGAAGTGGAAAATTGTGGATCTGAACCCACAGGTCCACCATCAATTCTTCCTTCGTGAACTCTGTTTTCCTCATTTTCCATTCTTTAAGAAGGAGATATTGCCCGTCGAAGGACCATACGCTGTCGTTAAGGATTCTGGATTTGTCTTCCTCAGACTGAAAGATGAATTGAAAATGGTTATCTTTCAACCGTCGCACCGAGAAAGGCCTTTCAGTGCGCCAGAACATTCATCGTTGATTTCAGCCCTCATAGGTTAACTTTCTTTTCTCCAACTATCTTCCCAATTAAACTCAACATACATTCCTGCAATCCTGGTTCAATATCTTGATCCGATAAAGAAACTCCACCTTTTTTCTTCTCGGATAACTCAAATTTGCTCAATATTTCGGTTATATCCTGCGTCATGTGACTTCAAAGAACTCAAACTCACTAGAGACTTCGGACAATAAGGAAATCACCTGCAAAAGGGGGATAAGGAAAGAAACAAACTTAGAAACAAAAATCCCTAAAAAATATGAAACCCTAGAAAACCAGAAGGAGATATAAGATGAAGAAAAACCCCTAGATGACCGAGGATTAGATAGAAGAGAGAATAAGCAAAACAAAGGCAAAAGAAAATCAGAACAGGCTGGATTAAGCTGATAACGTTGATCCACAGATATGGAACTGGGAAATCTCTCAACCGAGAACGGGCATCCCCAAAAGAGAGAACTGACTGTAATGTTTCATGATTACAATTATGGCTTTGAATGACCTTATATGTTGTCCGATTTTTAAGCACCCGACTATGAGCAATCATTATAATTCTATGTATTTACTGATATTAGAATATTAACTTGTGAGTTGTCCCACATAGTTCATATAGTAAAACTAAGTCTAATGGGCCACTCCTATTTTCACCAATTGATTTTGGGATGGAACCTCACTTGGACTTCATTTGGGCTTTCCCTGCGTGCGCTTCGTCTTCGTGGGACCGCACCCGTTTTCTCCCCGTTTCTTACATGGTATCAGAACCGGTTCTATTGGGACCGGGCGATGACGTACCCGTTTATGAGAGTCTGTTTCTAATAGAGCTTGAGCACCCAACTCTGTATATGGGCTTGGACTTTCTTATTAAGGACTCACAAGTGAGAGGGTGCATTAGAATATTCACTTGTGAGTTGTCCCACATCTTTTATATAGTGAAAATAGGTCTAATTTATAAGTCTAATAAGCTACTCCTCCTTCCACCATTTGGTTTTGGGATGAAACTTCACTTGGGCTTCATCTGGGCTTTCCCTGCTTATGGTGCTCTTCGTCTGCGTGGGACTGCACCCATTTTCTCCCGTTTCTTACAACTGATATTGAATTTTTTCAAATATTTTTGTCACTCCAGTAAGCAATACTCGCGCTGTAGAGCTGCTAAATGAAGCGAGTCACTCATGAGTTTGGTTCAACTCAGCTCAGGCTCCACTCGGCTTGTTTATCAAACTAGCCGAGCTCGAGCTCATTTAAAACTCGTTTAATTAACGATCCAAGCTTGGTTTGGCTCAATAATGTTCGTTGAGGTTCAAAAAGTTATTTATTTTATATAATTTTCTATGATCCTGGTTGTTATAGCTAGATTTGGATGTATTAAGGCTCGAGCTCAACTCGTTAATATGATAAGCGAGCCAAACTCGAGGTTAATTATAAGGAATCAAACTCAACTTGACTCGTTTACACCCCTACCATTAACTAAAGATACTCTGCATCTGGGACCCAATATTAGCACCGAGTCCTATGAAGCACGGATACATTTACAAATACAAATACGAGATACGAATACAATACAATATTGGTACGAGCATACAATATATTCTAAAGTTTCAAAGATACAGAGACGACAATATCTTTACACCTTCTATAAAATTATATATGTATATAGAATAAAAAATAAAATTTTTGTTATTAAATAAGAATTAATAATATAATTGTCCAATTGTACAAAACTAAATTTTATATCAATGAATCACATATAAAATATCTTAGGGCCCATAAAAATGTATAAAATTCAATAATCAATACTATTCTTTTACTTTTTATTTTTATTTCTATTTTTAGAATACATAGCTCAAGTGTCGGAGTATCAGATAGGATATGTCAACCTCACTGCGCTTTTTAGGCCGAGGGGTGGATACCAGCATGCTTCTTAGGCACTGGTTAGGAATGAATCAAACACATTAATAACCTACATTTAAAAGAGCTGATTTAAAATCACTACCAAGTTAATAACCACATTGCAACAAATTATTAATCAAGGGATGCTACGCTACCGTTATGGAACCATTCCGTTGAGGTCTGTAACCGTTAGATCAACTATCTCCGACGGTTACATAATGATTTAATGGTTATAAACTCCGACGGAATGATTCCGTAACGGACCGTCAGCATTTCCCATTAATCAAACATATTAATCCCATTCTACACATCCATATAAGTAAAAATCAAACTAACTCTGACACAGCATGCAAAGTAAACCCCAGTATCATCTTTAAAATGGCATCAAAAGAGAAAAAGGCCTAACAGATTCTGGGCACAACCGACGAGCATCACGGCTCGTATAACATGCATTTCAAGATGTACTATACAACAAAAGAAATAATAAATCCCTTGGTTTCCTATCAACATCTCTAAAACACAACAGAGGCTGTGGAGCTGAATGTCTTCAGTTCCCACAGCTTTCTTTCCTTCCTTCCCTCCCTCTCGTCCAAAATCACCATAATATACACCTCCGCTTGGGTAAATGATCGGGAAACAGCCTTAAGATCGAAACACTATTCTTCACACCCCTAATCGCGTGCATGCATGCTCAAATCTTTCCCTAATCCTATAACTCACCACAAAAAAGAGGAAAAAAAAAAAAAAATCTCACGCACTCTCCTCTCATTTGCCATTTTTCTCACAGGAAGAAAAAAGCAGCAAGCCACGCAGGAGAATGTTAAGCTTCAATCTTGGGGGCGTCATCCATGCCAGGCGGAGATAGCGGTGGCACAGCCACTTCATGCAATGGAGAGTCGATTTCTAGAACTCTTCTGACCGTTGATCGGGATTCCGTGTTTCTGCCCATCTTTCTTGAATTTAGAGATCCAGAGGACCGTGAGGAATTACTGCTCTCAACAGATGCTAAGAATTTGTCCTTTGATAACGACCCTTGAGCAGAAGCAATGATGGAACTGAATGTACCAGATTCCCTTAGGCCTTGGATTATAATCTGAAATGCGAGCAAGAGACAAAAGATTAAAAAATGAAAAATGAATAGATAGGGACATAAACTGAACGCCACCTTATTATGATGTGGATTTCTTCTCCACTAAAATGGTCATAAAAAGCTTTACCATGGGAGCGTAGATACGTGTTAAGATTCCCTTCCTTAACAATTTTACATTGAGAGTTTTATCAGTCCACACAACACGTTCCCGATACCTGTTGCATCAAATAGAATGTTCGACAAATAAAGCAATAAATAAAATTATAAATTGTGTACATCTAAGTAAAAGATATAAGCAGTTCTATCAAAATAATTAGGTTCATGATGAAATTCACCGCACTCGTATGCAGGGGCAAGAATTTTATTAAAACAACAGGGACCATATTTAAAACTTGAGCATTACCAGTTTAGCATCTCCTCCTCCGTTGCAGTAGAAGCAATTATAAATGCCTGCAAGCAAAATAAATATTTACTTGTCAGCATGGCATAAGACTCGAAGGAAAAAAAAAAAAAAAAGGTGGATAGACAAATTTGCAGGTAATTCCATTTGTCAAATATCAAAAGTAAAAGCTCTATTAAAAGGTCTAAATAATAGCACAATAATATAGAGACCAGAAACAAGAATTAGGAATGAGGTAAATGACTGACCAAATTCAACAAACATTTTTAAGTGAGTGAGCTAAGAGCATCCACAACGCTTTGGGTTCAATCACAAAAAAATTATGCCACATAAGAAATAGACATAGTCTAAAAAAATATATTATCCAATGCAAATAAATGTAGACTGGGTCGTGCTGATGTGATAACCAGAAAAAGAGACCCGATCTATAGTTAAGTCTATTTTAGACCCAAGTAGAGACCTAGTCTCTTTGCATTGGAGTGGATTTTGTTAATTTTACATCATTTTATCTATGTCATCCAAGACTTGGGTTTATTTACATGCCACCTAGGCAAGATAGACCCAATGCATTGTAGATGCTCTAAGAGAATTCACGTACCGATGAGTAGGGGAACCAATCAAGATTAAACGTGAGAAGATTTCTCATTTACTATCCTATAAAGATTTCTCCTTTGTCATGTAAAACGGCATTCGAAATTATATAGAACATAAACAAGGACAATTAAATAAAAAATTTCAGAACATGGTTGAAGCTATTTTAGTCCTTGGAAGTCAGCATTCTCTAGCTATATGACCTATCAGAACCTTCAGACTATTAAAGAAAGACACAAGCTTTCTTCACATTTACAAAGGTAGGTAGTCGGTATATTACATTTCAAAAGGGTACATACAAACAATGGATCTTGCCTATGACTAGATACATTAGGACCAGAATACTTTATGATGCATGAGTTTCATCAATCATGTATTTTAGTTTTCTTTAATGGATTCCCTCATGAACACAGAGACAATTGGTTATCTAGTCAATAAATTAAAAATAGTGTGTGTTGCATGACATGTGTAGATCTCAACATACATATAAGCTCTTTAAAACCATAGAGAGACTTCATTCAAGAGTCAAGATAACGTATCGATGACATTTTAACACCAAAAGAAAAAATAAATAAATAAAATGAACTGCATGCATAAAAGTTCCTTAAAAATTCTCATGACAGTTTAACTGCACCCTTCATTTATCATTGATCCAAACACACTTGCTAGCACAAATATGACCACTACCAAGAAAATTACTAGCACAAAACTACAATTCAAGAATACAACACTTACAGATCTATCGAATTCCAACATAAAGCATCGTTTCACATCCTCTTTTGTAGGCTTGCAACCACATCGGTCCCGTCTAGAAGTCAAGTCAGAGAATTTGGAATATGTGTAATGTAAGACTGCACCCTCTTCCAGTTTCACTTCACTGTCAATCATCCCACAAAATTATTAAGAATAGACACTGTAGCATGCCCCAAGAAGACAAATGACAAAGCACAATTATGCAAATGGACACATGGATCTGAGAAGCAAATAACAACACATAGGAGTTGCAAGACTATCAAATATGGAAAAAATATCTAAAACAGTGATAACATACTTTGGAGTTTTCATGTAATTGTGCCATCTGTGTGCACCATTAGGCCGAAGATGATCTTGTATCCGAGCAGCAGATTTGCCATTCCCATATGTCAAAAAGTAGTTGGGATTGCCACGTGTAGATTCTTTATACATACCGAAATAAGTATCTTTTGTTAAATGATCATAGTTTTTTTTGAACATCGAGACCTGAATGGCAGATGGAAACAGAAAATCAGCCACTTTGGAGCTGCCGTAGCATTGAGTGGTTCTAGCTGGGCACCGACAAATAGAGAATTATATCATGGCAGAGAAGAGGTATACAGAAAAAATTCTCTCCTTTAAGTCTAACTTCTCATATCAAATAGGTCCAATGAAATAATTCACCACTTTTTCTTCAGCATAAAAACCAAGAATGTTTTCGGATATATTCATCAAAACAATAAACTTTTTGCGAGAAAAGTGTCGGCTACAAAGGAAAAGATAATGATAGAACGATTGCGCAGTTACCTCCGTGAAAGGGTCCTTGATGTCATCTCGTTCAACACTACTTTCCTGTAAAGGAAATAAATGGTAAGGCTTCAAGAAGATCAAAATTATTATTCTGGTTCCTTGTAGAAGTGCCAAAAAGAAAAAAAAAATTACTACCAAATTAGAGTCTCACAAAACTCATGTAACACAATGTATGCATCTATCAGAAATAAGGCAAAAAACGCAGTCACCAGGATGCTTACATAGTTGGGAAAAACAACCATGTCCACATTTGCAGGCACTTCACTCAACAATTGCCTCAGAGAATATTCTCGGGCACCAGCTGGATGCATCAGTTCATCAGTATCAAGATGAAGTATCCAGTCCACGCTTGCCTCCTGGAATCATAAAACAGGCAAGTATTTTACTAAATCTTCATGGGACAAGAAGTTTATCCTCTTCTGTCATGTAGAGATTCGTACCCTTGCCATAATAATTGCCATCTCCATGTTTAAGGACTGCTTCACGAAAAGCTCATAATTGCAAGGCTTATAAAAGAAACTTGACAGCCAAGTTTCATTCCAGATTCGGCTATAGCAGCAATACAAAAGGCTTGTGAGTCACTAATAGACACAACTAACACGAAAAATAAGGATTACAGCAGATGTGGAGATAGAAAAGAAAAAGGAAAAATAAACCAAACCCCGAGATCAATGATAAAATTAGGATGAGAGAAAATGATCAATAGCACTGGGCAAGAAAAAGCATATGACTATTTTTACCCTATGCTAAAAAGTAGATAGACAACAAAGTGACAAACAAGTTCACATAGTTTTAAATGGCCACCGTGTGGCCTCTCTGTGGCCCACCTAGGCAAAGGCTATTGGTAATTGCCTTGCATCACCTCAAGCGCCCACCAGGCGGGCCTCGGTATAAACTTCAGTTAGTCTTAAGACAATTATAAAGTAGCGCTACGTTACTCTGCAACACTTTTAAGATGTTCTATAAAGTAAAATGTGTCTCTCCCACGTCAAACACACATCCCAGTTAGAGGATGCAAAAACTTAGTCTTTGTGTTTATTCTCCTTTGTGTTTACATTTCTTTTGGGTAGTTAACTCGAGTTCAGTTTCACTTTTTGCCCCAGTTGTGTGATTCAATCACACAACTACATGTTAACGTCGGTTTTTTAATGTTCATAGAAAGTTCCGGTTCTGGTTCCCGATTCTTTCTTTTGTGATATAAATTAACTGAACAACCGCATATATACCTAACATACATATATTTTATATATATTAGCTGGTTTCGGTGTCATAATCGGAATATAAATGATTTGTTCTGTCATGTCAGTTCATCAAATAAGTGGTTCTTGCATTATAACCAGAATATAAGCAGCCTCTTCGTTCATTTCGGTTCTTCAAAGAAGCGGTTCTTGTATCATAACCAGTGTTATTAATGGCGGATGGCGGTACATGGCGTTTTGCCAAAATTCCGCCATTGCCGTGGCGGTCTATGGCGCCACCATGAACGCCATCATTCACAAATTTTGCATAGCGGATTGTTAAAAATCCGCCACGCCACACCGCCATGGCCGCCATTTGATAACACTGATCATAACTGGAGTACAAGCATTTTTCCTGATCATTCTGGTTTCTCAAAGAACCGGTTTAGCCGACCCGAACATTACCTAGTTTGATTCATAAATGGTTCCTGAAAAATTGACACAACAACCAAACAGCTAGCATATACCCGTTCTGATTCTCGATTATTAAAATTTCGCGTAAAACCCAGAACTGTCCCAGGTCTATATGATTTAAATTTTTTAAGATGATTCGACAATCCGAATCAGCACTTAAATTTGCATTGTACCATTTATTTTTCCCCTAATTGTGGTGGTATGTTCATGAGGCAGAACCATGGCCTCACGTCATGCCTCGAGGCCAGGCCCTGAGCAAATTGCCTCGCTTTTAATAACTATCCAAGTTACGTAACCAATGTGTAAACAAACATTCACATTGTGGATCACTTTACCTCTTAGCTTGTTGTTCCTCCAGTTCTTTGGTTCTGTATATCACTTTAACTCCCTGTAATTTGAAAAAAAAAAAAA
>CACSLK010003174.1:8678645-8690100 GCA_902706635.1 Striga hermonthica
GAAAATTAAACCTATTATTATGGTTAGAACTTAAAATATGGTGTAATATTATCTTGACAAAAATATTATCAACATGGATCACAGAATCAATCTTGTAATTTATTATAATGATTATCAATGAAAGTATTACAAATATTAATAAAATAATATTTATCTTGACCAAAATATTATCTACATAAATCACGAAAATAAATCTTGTAATTTATTATAATAAATATCAATGAAAATACTGCAGATATTAATAAGTTTAAGTAATTATTTGATCATATGTTATTTAATCTTATTTGAAAACGTGTAAATAGAACCAATTAATGCATGTATTTAAAATATTTCCAAAAATAGCATGCATTAAATGCTTCCTAAATTTTTGCTACTATTTTTAATAAATGGTAATTCTTTTTATATAGATATAGATTTGGTAGTCCGGACACGACTGAACAATTTTTATCTTGGTGCCGAAGATTGTATAAATCGGGTGCTATCTATGTTTGTCAAGATGGATTTCCCTTATATAGGATTTTATGAATTGTATGTACTTTACATCAGAGCCGGCTCTTTGGGGAGGCAGCCTAGGCCCATGTTTAGGGCCTCCCCATATATTTGCGGCCTCATTTTTTTTTTTTTTCAATATTATGTAGTTGTGTTTGGGTTTGACCTATTTGAA
Organism: Striga hermonthica; assembly: GCA_902706635.1. Taxonomy (NCBI): domain Eukaryota; kingdom Viridiplantae; phylum Streptophyta; class Magnoliopsida; order Lamiales; family Orobanchaceae; genus Striga; species Striga hermonthica. Next base: position 8,679,310 of record CACSLK010003174.1, read on the forward strand.
TATATGAAATGACTTGGCCCATTATATAAATGAAGTGGCTAATTCAAGAATGGACTAATGGCAAAATATATAGGAAAATTTTCACTCTTCCGGTAAGAATTGCAAGGTATTGCAAATTTACCAATCACCATATTTTTTTTTTTGTATATATGCCATAAGTGAGTGAAAATATTATATATCTACCATTATTGAGATTACCATTATTTATTAGTCCATTTGGAAATGGTAACTGATATGCCTAATTTACGCCAATCATTAAAGTCTTAAGAGAGAGAAAATGATATATGTTGGAATTGATTTGCCTAATTGAATATGACTCCGTTTTTTCTTAATCGGAGTTATCAAGATGTTCATCAACTAAATAAAATATATGTCTTAATTGGAGTTATCAAGATATCCATCAACTACCTAAAATATATGTGTTTTCTTTAAATTTGTAAAAAGCAAAAATATTTTTTTTTTCTTTTCAAAATGAACCATTTTTCAAGATATTGCATTTTTATGAGTTGGACAAATTTAATTGTATCTATACCTAAAATTTAGGATTTTATTAGAAGTATACCTAATGTAAATAACCATACAAATAAAACGCTCCAGCCTTAATTATCGTTGACTCATAAGAAAGAGAAATAAAAATAAATAATTAATTCGCACAACTGGAATTTCTTAATTCACGCAGCTGTCAGGTGGTGTATATTAAGTTTATGTTAGTATATATTCAGTATATGTGCGCATCTAGAATTCGAGAAATAAAAATAAATAATTAATTCGCGCAACTGGAATTCCTTAATTCACGCAGTTGTCAGGTGGTATATATTAAGTTTATGTTAGTATATATTCAGTATATCTGCGCAGCTAGAATTCCTTAATTCACGCAGTTGTCATGTGGTATATATTGCGCTTATGTTAGTATATATTCAGTATATATTGCGTTTATGTTAGTATATATTCAGTATATGTTGCAATGAAAAAAAATGTCTTCCATCAAAAAATTATATCTTCCTCTTTTTTATTTTTTCTTTTTTCTTTTTTCTCTATCATATATCGAAAATATACTGAATATATACCATACATATACTAAAAAAAATAAAAAATCAGTTTATGCTTTGTCTAGCGACAAATTTCTTTATCATATACCGAAAATATACTTAATATAAACCATACATATAAACGAAAATAAAAAATCAGTTTATGCTTTGTCAATAAAATCTTATAATATACCAAATATAAACTACGAATAAACATTGAAAACAGAAAAAACATACATTCATTCAGAAACTAATTTGTACATAAACTAATATACCAAACATAAATTAAGATGTACAATAATTGTACATATCCCAGTATATGTATATATATATATATTATACATATAAACTAAATTCAGCGAGTCACCGAACACGCAACCATCGCCGAGGATCTCCATGAGCAAGTCACCGAACACGAGAGGCCTGCAACCGCCGCCGGCGTCCGTTCATTACCCGTCATCTCCACCCGCGAGCAGCCCTGCTCGGGAGACACAATTAAATATAAACAAAAAGAAGACAATTAATATAAATAAATGAAGAGATACAATTATACTTACTGTGGGTTTTGCTTTTCACCACCTCTTGTTTCTTCCTCTCGATCCAGAGTCATCAAATGAAAACAAAATTGATAAAAAAAAATAAGCAATTAATTAACCACTAAAACAAATTAAACACAATTATTATATTTTTTTCTCATGCCTACCTTCATTTGCTACCTTGAGGCGGTGCACAATATTTCTAATTTGACCTGCGTTTCATTTGAAGAAGATAGTTGATTTGAAGAAGATAGTTGATGAGGAAATGATTGAGATAATGGAGAACAAAATGAAAGAAAGAGAAAATTAATAACTTGATAATAGGGATTGATTATAAATATATCTCTCTTTCTATATTTATTCTCCATAATTAATAAACTGTAAAATCTGATACATGTGCAAATAAGTATGTAGAATTTAGTTGAGTTGCAAGTATATATTTTATAGGGTGTATAAATGTAATATAAAGTGTATTGAATGGTATGTGGTATAAATTCCTCAAATATGTACTTTGTGTGGGAATTGAGGCCCTAAATTTTTCTTTATTTTTTTATGATGTTCGGTCAGAATAATTGTGTGATAATAAATATTATTTGCAGCAATATGGTTTTTATTTTCTTCTTCTTTGATGTGGTCGTTAGTAGCGGCTCATGAAGGACCGGTTGTAACCCGGGGTCTAGTCGCACTCAGCTGGGTGGTTCAATCTGGTAGGCGCAGTCCATGGTACCTTTAGGGTACATGGGTGGTAGGCGGATGCTCTGGTAGGTGAAGGTTCTGGTAGGCGGAGGCTCTAGTAGGCACAACCCATTGTACCTTTGGAGTACATGGGTGGTAGGCGGAGGCTAGCTCAACGTGAGCTAGACAGGGCACCTTGGCACCTAGGTAGTTGGACGTCCCACTGAGGGGACCAGAGCCCGGAGGGGGTATCGTGCTAAAGTCATGAAGAGGTTCACAACCTCAAGGACTCTTAGGATTTTGACCTAATCTGATGGGAAGGCTCATGGTATGATAAGAACTCTACAGCCTCTACATGACTTCATCTATAAAAGGGGCGCAGGTTATTTCATTTACACAACACACACATACAAATTCTTTCGTTACTCTGCCGATTTCTCTTTGGACCCTCACTGACTTGAGCGTCGGAGTGTTCGCGCCGGGACCACCCGGCGTGCTTTGCAGGTACCGGCGATCAAGGAGACATATCACGGTTCGGAGAGGAGCGGTCAAGCGGTTCTAGTGTTTGTGGTCTAACAAATTGGCGCCGTCTGTGCGGAGCAAATCAGTCTTCTACCGGAGCATTAAAGGCTATTTTTCTCACTAAAGAAGAAGAGAGCAAGGATCATGGCAGGAGACAATTTGAAGAAGAGCTTGACTAAGGAGATGGATGAGGAGTGGGCTCGGAGGGCCTTCGGGACAGGTCCCCTACCGGGAAGGTCACCATCGCATGTCACCCCCAAAGAGATGTTGTTGGGCCCAAGCGTGACCCCGGTACCACCATCAGAAGCTCAGGGGCGCGTGCCGAACCAGGGAGCATCGGGTGGTTTGACAGACATAGGGAAGGAGGTTGGCACCACGGTTGATGGGGGGGTGAATCAGGGTGATTTGGGATCTGGAGGTGCTTGTGATCAGAGTGGTGCCCTTGGTAGTAGGCAGTTGGTCGTGGGAGGAGCACAAAACCCTCCGGGGGACAATGTTTCTTCGGCACCACGGGAGGACCCGGTTATTCAGATGACCAGGTCAGAATTAGACAGGATCATTGCCGAGGCGATAGAACGGGCTCAAGAGGTGGATAAGAGAACTCCTAATGAGTCGTTTCGACAACCTCCGCCACGGCAGCCACTAGCACCTCAACAACAGGTCCCCTTGTATCAGCAGCAGCACCAGCGCTTGGAGAGAGGCGACGAGGATGATGCCAGGTCGGTAACCTCCTGCCCGGTGGCAACGACACAATTAGATGGGTTAACTTTGGAAAGGTTGGCAGCTCAAATGCTGGAACTCCAAGCTCGGGTGCAGGGTAAGAGACCTGTAGTTTTGCGAGGGCACCTTTTTGCAGAGGATGTCTTGGGAGGGAATTTGCCTAGCAACTTCAGGGAGTTGAGTTTGTCCTATGATGGGTCGGCGGACCAGGCTAGGCACTTGAGATCGTTTGACAACATAGTCGTGCTGCATAGGTATAGTGATGTTGTTAGCTGCCGAGCCTTTTTGACGACCTTGAAGGGGTCGGCGCAAGATTGGTTCCACCAGTTGCCGACAGGATCTATCGACTGCTTTGAAAAGTTCAGCTCCTTGTTTCTGAATCAGTTTGCGAGTGCCAGGAAGCACGAGAAGACGTACCTCTCGTTGATTAATATGCAGCAGAAGGAGGGAGAGACCTTGCGGCAATATGTAGCGCGGTGCACTAAGGAATGCGTGGAGGTCCCTTTTGCCTTAGAAGAGATAAAAGCTGGAGGCCTTACGCGGGTATTGAGGCCTGGGAAGTGCAGAGATTCGTTAGCGAAGAGGTCGGCGAGGTCCTTTGATGAGTTACTTTAGAGGTGTAGCAAATATGTGAACATGGATGAATCGGAGGCGGACTTTCTCCAAAATGACAAGGCAAAGACTAAGAAGGTAGAAGAGAAGCCTCGACAGGGTGATCGACGAGCCGCTCCCAAGGAATCTAGGGTCGAGGATCGGTTCAGGGGGCCAAGGTACGAGCATTACAAACAACTCAATGCGCCACAACAGGAGATCTTGGAGATGATGGAAAAATGAGGGAAGGACAAGTTGCTCGCACATCCAAAACCTCTGCCCCCACTGCGGAAGTTTTCAGCGTCGAAGGACAGGTATTGTCGGTACCACCGTGATTTTGGCCACTCTACCAATTTCTGTCGGGAGTTGAAGGATGAAATTGAGCGGCTCATTAAGGCCGGTCACCTAAAGGAGTTCGTGATCAAGGATAGAGAACGCCAGGATGATCGTCGGGAGCGGCGAGAGTCGGGTGATAAGCGGAGAAGGACGGATGAGCAACCTAACAGACCAGTTAAGAAAGGCATACTACACATGATCGCGGGAGGTCCTACGGATGGAGACTCGCACCGGAAGCGGAAGAGGACCTACCGGGGAAAGGGTGTGGCCAATGAGGTGGCCGAGGTACAGGTGCAGAGGAGTTCGTCCACTCTGAAGTTTGGGGATGATGATGTGCAGGGACTCGTTGTCCCACATAATGACGCTTTGGTCATCACTGCGGAGGTGGCCAGTTACGATGTGCAAAGGGTGCTCATAGACACGGGGAGCTCAGCAGACATCATTTTCTTGAAGTGCTTGCAACAGATGGAGTTAGACGTGAAGGTTGAGCCGGTCCACACTGCTCTCTATGGCTTCAGAGGTAGTGAGGTTCGCCCCGTAGGCGAAGTTAGTTTGACGGTGGCGTTGGGAAGGTCACCTTTAAGAAAGGTGAAGATGGTTCGCTTCTTGGTCGTGGATGCTAGCTCGGCCTACAACATCATACTGGGGAGACCTAGCTTGAATTCATTCCAGGCAGCCATTTCCACTTATTGCATGAAGATTAAATTCCCTGTAGCAGATGAGGTTAAAGAGGTGACTGGAGACCAGCTGCAATCTCGACGGTGCTATGAGGTCACCTTGAAGACGACTGAGGCACAACATAAGAGAAGAAAGGATGACCTACCTGAGAGCTCCCACCGGGAGAAGAGGCAAGAGCTGGGGATGAGCTCCCAGGACAAATTTATGGAAGTTGAATTGATAGAAGGAAATTCAGACAGGACGACGAAGGTGGGTCGACATTTGGCGGTCGACGTACAAGGCACGTTGATTGCACTGTTGAAGGAGTTTGTGGATGTTTTCATCTTTTTGGCTGACGACGTCACAGAAATGGATCCCGGGGTAGCAGAGCACAGGCTAAACATCGATCCAACTATGAAGCTGGTGAAGCAAAAGAGGAGGCACTTTGGTGCCGAGCTTGACGTGGTTATTGAGGCAGAGGTGGAGAAGCTGTTGAAGGCGGGACATGTGCGACCCATTCAATTCCTGGAGTGGCTGTCCAACTCAGTCATGGTGAGGAAGAGAGAAGGAAAGTGGAGGATGTACATAGACATCAGGGACCTCAACAAAGCGTGCCCCAAAGATCACTACCCCCTACCACGTATTGACCAGCTTGTTGACTCTACGGCTGGGTGCAAGCTGTTGAGCATGATGGACGCATCCCAGGGGTACCACTAGATACCTCTCGCAAAAGAGGACTGGAAGAGGGTTAGCTCTGTGACATCCAAGGGCACCTATTGCTATGTTGTCATGCCTTTCGGATTGAAGAATATAAGGGCTACTTACCAACGGTTAGTGGATAAAATGTTCAAAGGGCAGAATGGTCGGAATATGGAGGTCTACGTCGATGACATGCTAGTAAAGAGCAGGAAGTCGGATGATCATGTGGTAGAGCTACGCGAGACCTTGAGCACCTTGCGGCAATACGGCATGAAGCTCAACCCGACTAAGTGCAAGTTTGGGGTAAGGTCAGGAAAATTTCTGGGCTACTTGGTGACGGAGAGAGGCATAGAAGTCAACCTAGAGAAGGTACGAGCAGTTATGGAGATGCAAGCGCCGAGGAACTTGAGGGAGGTGCAGATCGTAACCGGACGCCTAGCAGGGTTGAGCAGGTTCATAGCCCAATCCGCAGAGAAGAGTTCTCCGTTTTTTAAGGCCTTGAAGAAGGGGTCGCGTTTCGAGTGGACGCCGCAAGCACAACAGGCCTTCGAAAGGTTGAAGGAGTTTTTAGCTGAACTACCCTTACTCACAAAACCAGAACCAGACGATACATTAGTGATATACCTGTCGGTGGGCATGAAGCAATTAGTTCGGTGCTGATAAAGGAGGATCATGGACAACAGAAGCAGATATACTATGTCAGCCGGATATTGCAGGGCGCCGAGCGCCGATATTCCGACGTGGAGAAGGCAGCGTTAACACTTATCTCTACAGCCAGAAAATTGCATCCCTACTTTCTAGCGCATAAGGTCATGGTGCAGACCAACTACCCACTCAAAGATACTTTGGGTCGTCCTTCGGCCTCGGGGAGGATGGTGAAGTGGGCGGTTGAGTTGGGCGAATACAATGTGGACTTTGAGGTGCGAAAAGCTATTAAGGCCCAAGCGTTGGCTGACTTCATATAGGAGTGCACATTGGGAGCTGAGAGGGGACCGTGGATGGTGTATGTCGACGGCTCGTCGGCGGTAGGAGGAGCAGGTCTCGACATCTTGGTGGTCACACCAGAGAAGGACCACTTAGAGTTTGTGGTCCAGCTGTCCTTTAGGGTGTTGAATAATGAAGCCGAGTACGAAGCCCTTATTAAGGGAATTCAGCTCGTTCTAAAAGAAAAAGCTCGCCAGGGGATCATTCACTCGGATTCTCAACTTGTGGTCGAGCAGATCAGGGGTGAGTATGAAGCTAAGGAAGAGCGCATGAAGAGGTACCTGGTCGAAGTCCAAGCGATGTTGAAAGGATTCGCGACATGGGAGTTGATACAAATACCACGGGGCGAAAACGGTAGGGGCGACCTGCTCTCAAAGGTGGTCGCGTCTCTTGTTGACTGCCAATCTCGGTCGGTGACACTGATGGATATGACTAGGAGTGCTTTAGACCAGGTACTCGAAGTGGAGGAACAAAGGGATTGGAGGTCGCCCTTAATACAATGGTTGCAGGAGCCGATAGCCGGAAAGGATATCAGGGACGACCCAGTTGGAAGGAGAGCACTGAGGTTCTACCTACAAGATGGGATCTTATATAAGCAATCTTACGTAGGGCCTCATCTAAGGTGTGTCTCGGAGGGGGACGGAGACTACGTGCTCAGGGAGGTGCATGAAGGATGTGCGGCGACCACCTGAAGGCTAGAGCGTTGGTTGGGAAGGTGCTTCGGGCTGGATAGTTCTGGCCTAAGATGAGGACGATGGCACAGGACCTTGTGCGAAAATGCAAGAAGTGTCAGCAGCATGGTCCATTGATCCACCGAGCAGCCGAGAACATGGTCCCGATTAGCTCGCCTCTGCCTTTTACTCAGTGGGGCGTCGACATAGTTGGGCCGTTGCCCCAGGCGACGGGCCAGCGGAAGTTTCTCATTGTGGCAGTGGGTTACTTCTCCAAGTGGGTTGAGGCCGAGCCATTAGCAACAATCACCGAGGAAAGGGTGATGAAGTTTCTTTTCAACAACATATGTTGTAGGTATGGCATCCCTCGAGTGCTTATATCTGACAATGGCACTCAGTTCAGAGGTCGACGTACGATGAGTTGGTGTAAAGAGATGGGCATCAAGCAACAGTTTGCTTTGGTCGCCCACCCCCAAGCGAATGGGCAGGCCGAGGTTGCTAATAGATCAATACTAAATGGGTTGAAGGCTAGATTGGAGAGAGCTTCGGGAGCTTGGGTGGACGAACTTGATTCGGTGTTGTGGTCTTATCGGACGACACCAAGGACTTTGACGGGGGAGACGCCGTTCAGCCTAGTTTATGGTATGGAGGCCATCATTCCAGTGGAGGTCTGCCTCAACTCAGAACGGTTTAGCTCCTACACTGAAGAAGGGAATGAAGAGCTCCGAAGGGAGACGCTTGACCTGGAGGACGAGTTGCGTGACCAGGCGAGATTGAGAACAACAGTTTACAAGCAACGGATGAGGGCGGCCCACGACAAGTCAGTTCGAGCTCGGCGATTCCAAGTGGGGGACCTGGTTTGGCGCCAGGCTGACGCCCTGAAGCATGTCGGGAAGATAGAACCGAACTGGGAGGGCCCTTATACTATCGAGAGGGTGTTCGCGGGGGGCGCCTACGAACTCCACGATGTCGAGGGGCGACTACTACCGCGACCATGGAACATATCACATTTGAAGAAGTATTACGCGTAGCCGGGCGCCTATTATTTTTAATTGCTTTCAGTTGTTATTCGATTATGTTTTGGCAAGACAAATAATAAAGTTGCATTTGAAGTTTTTGCAGCTGAACTCTGTTCTTGTGTGATGTATCTAAGGTTGGTGACCCGTTAGTCTCGCCTAAGCTCGCGGAGCTAGGCGACGACCCTTGTAGGGCGAAAGCCTGGTAGTCTCGCCTAAGCTCGCGGAGCTAGACGACGACCCTTGTAGGGCGAAAGCCTGGTAGTCTCGCCTAAGCTCGCAGAGCTAGGCGACGACCCTTGTAGGGCGAAAGCCTGGTAGTCTCTCCTAAGCTCGCGGAGCTAGGCGACGACCCTTGTAGGGCGAAAGCCTGGCAGTCTCGCCTAAGCTCGCGGAGGTAGGCGACGACCCTTGTAGGGCGAAAGCCTGGTAGTCTCGCCTAAGCTCATGGAGCCAGGAGATGACCCTTGTAGGACGAAAGCCTGGTAGCCTCGCCTAAGCTCGCGGAGCTAGGCGACGACCCTTGTAGGGCGAAAGCCTGGTAGCCTCACCTAAGCTCGTGAAGCTAGGCAACGACTTTTGTAAGGGGCAAGTTTGGCCGGTGACGATCTTGGTAATTGACAAGGCGGCTTCGTAAAGTTGGGAATGCGAGTCTTGAGAGACTTAGCAATAATTGTGCTAGGTGCAAAAGCCAATTGTCACGATGCTAAGTGTTTACAAGACTTGGTGGACGAAGTTCGTCCTGAGCTCTTGGTGGACGCAGTTCATCCTGAGTGGAGAATTGAGGTTACTTGCATAGTTATACGTTATGTAGGTACGAGCAATTGAAACGGGTAAACAACAAAATGAAGGCGTCGCATTGATGCATAGTGCTAGCTAACGATAAGTGGCATCAGTTCACAAAAGACTAAATAAGTTCATGGTTACATGCCCGAATAAAAAAGTTCACCAAAGACTAGACGAGTTCATGACTACGTGACAAAATAACAAATTCGACGCATCTACAATAGACAAAAGGAGAATGCATGCAAGTCCAGGAGGGTGGCCCGACGCCATTCTACTATGGGACCACCTCCATCTCAGCTCCAGCAGCAATGATAGCAGCCCCTAGAGCCGGCTCCCACCAAGGATGAGTCTCCGAGAGGGACGCGTCGCCTTTCCACCCGGGGGGTTAGGAAGGCCTCTCCTTAGCTTGCCTTCATCTGTGGAGAAGGTCTCGAAGCCCTAGACACGCGCCTCGGCTTGGGTCCGCTCGACCCCCACTCGAAAGTAGTGGAGGCAGTCCTTGACGACTCGCCTGAGGAACGCTTTGGAGTCGTGGTAGCGAGTCAGTATCTCATCCCAATAGCACACGAGAAAACGGCCCCCAAACTCCGTGTCAAGGAATGTCTCTTGGCCTTCCTTCCGGGCTTGGACGATGCGCTCGTCGATGGATAGTCGAAGAGCCTCTAGCTCGCCCTGGAGCTTTTCCTTCTCGGTCTTCTCCTTGGCAAGGTCTTGCTTGAGTGTGGCATGTTGCGCATTCTTTCTAGCCACCTTGCCCTTCAGTTTCTCCACTTCCTCAGAATCGCCTTCCATAGCCTCGTTGAGGATGAAAGCTAGACCGGCCATGGCCTGTTGAATGAGATAGAAGTGAGATAGAAGTAGTTGGGTATCAACTTCATGTGATTAAGTTTTAAAGGTGTAAATATGAGGCGTGAGGGTGTACCTGACCGAGATGGAACATGATATCATTAACTCGGTGCTCTTTGGTCGGCCACTTGGTTGTCTCCCCATCGGGGAAGATGGAGAGAAGGTAGATGCCTGACGCCTTCGTGTCTTTGTTGCCCGCGAATTGCCCCGGTACAGTAATGGTGTGCGGCTCGTCACCCTAGGAGGCGACCTTGCGTTTCTTTGAAGGGCCCCTGGTTGGCAGTTGACGGTAGCGCTGCTGGGGAGTCGCCTGTTTTGACGGTTGGTCGGTCGTCACTAGAACCTCGGCGACGGGAGGGGTGGTCAGTGGGACCTCGTCGGTGCTAACGGTGGTCTTAGGGACCTCGGGGCTGGTAACGGTCTCCATGAGCTCCTCTGCGAGACAAATAAAAGATAGAAATATTAGTAATCAAATTATATGCATATGACTAGCATGAATAAGAGGGTAGGTGATATGACGACCACTTGGGCGTCGAGGCCTACCTATGTTACCAACAGGGTCCGTAGCATGGCTGGACAACTTGAAGTGCCGAAGAAGCTGGTCACTAGCTGTCAGTTTCACCACGAAGAGGGGGTGTGCGTTCTATTGGTTGAGAAGGATCTGGTAGACGGTCTTTTTCTTTGGTTTCTTAAGTTGTGTAGGTGGTTTGTTTAGCTAAACAAA
>CACSLK010003174.1:8749538-8764473 GCA_902706635.1 Striga hermonthica
GATACGACCCGGTGTTGAATCTTTCGATTCTACTCCGGTAAAAAATATTTACAACACTTAACACCCACAAAAAATAGTTTACCCAGTAATGTGGCGTGAAATTTAAAACTACTTATTCTTGTACCCACCGAAAGATTTATCGAATAGTGTGGAGTGATATTTTTATTTGATTTGTTATTTATTAAATTATTTGCGTAATGACTCGGTGAATTTTTAAGGTAATATACATGATTAATTAGAATTTTATGATCATAAATGATTAATTAGCAAATATTATATCATTAAATTTATTTCCAACGGCTAGTTAACGGTTATTTTTGTAACGGCTATTTACCAATATCTATATATAACACTACAATTCATTTTCATAATCCAAACACTCAAAAATATATTTTCTTTATAAGAAAAAAAATGTTTGATCCATTACTTATAATTACCGTTATCTTGTTTATTGTATATGTTTTGCTAATTTTCACGATGATGTATCGTACTGTTGGATTTAAATTTTATGTATTAGGCCTTTGTATAATGTGTTTAGTATTTGCTCTTTTGTATGTATTGAAGAATTAATAATTGTATATGTAATTTTTCGAATCTAAGTATTGATGTTTTATTTTATAGTTATCATGGCAAATCTGGTCAAACTCGAATTTGAAGCTCTCGATATATCTGGGAAAAATTATATCTCATGGACATTAGATGCCGAAATTCATTTGGCGGCAAGGGGATTAGAAAAAAACAATAATCTCCCCAAATGATTCATCAATACAGGATAAAGCTAAAGCAATGATATTTTTGAGGCATCATTTGAATGAGGCTTTGAAAAATGAATATTTAACTGTAAAAGATCCTGCAGATCTCTGGAAAGCCTTGAAAGAAAGGTATGATCACCAGAAAACGGTAATTCTCCCCCGGGCTCGTTATGAATGGATGCATTTACGCTTCCAAGACTTCAAAACTGTAAACGAGTACAATTCAGCCATGTTCCGCATTTGCTCGGTATTGAAATTATGCGGAGAAAACATAACTGATTACGATATGCTGGAAAAAACGTTGTCCACGTTCCACGCTTCAAATTTACTATTGCAGCAACAATACAGAGCAAAAGGCTTTGTAAAATATTCTGAGTTAATTTCTTATTTGCTGCTGGCTGAACAAAATAACGAGTTGTTGATGAAAAATCATGAATCTAGACCTACGGGGTCTACTGTGGTCCCTGAAATAAATGATGTAATATCTAAACAGGGAACCGAAACTGAAAACAGCCAAACATATATGCGTGGATATACCTCGGGACGTGGACGGGGTCGTGGACGTGGACGTGGCCGTGGCCATGGCCGTGGATATGGTCCAGATCGCCGATTTGACCAAATCCACAAATTTCACCGAGGATATAACTCGGGCCGGGGATATAATCGTGGGCGAGGCCGTAACTATGCCCAAATTTTTGAAAGGGGGAGAAATTTCCAGCCAAAATTTGAAAAAAATAATGTGACAGAGAATAATGATGAAAATGCATGTTATAGATGTGGAAAGGCGGGACATTGGGCACGAAACTGTCGTGCTTCGAAACACGTTGTTGATAAACATAACGATTCCCATAAATCAAAAGATAAAAATGTAGAAACTAATTTTATAGTTGGGGAATCCTCTGCAAATGATACAACACGTGTAGATGATGACTATGGCATTGATGACATGTTGAACCTGGATTTTGCTGATGCGGTATTTGAAGACAGAGCTGGAAATGATCAAAAGAATAACTGATGATCATGTTGTTTTTTTATTAATTTCTAAGTTTTTGTTGTATTTGTGTGTGGACTAGTTATATCTGTATTTCAAATTTAATCAATAATAATGTTGTTTTCTTTTAGATAATGGATCGATCTCGAATCCAAAATGGAGATATATGTCTTGCAGATTGTGCAACTACTCATACTATACTCAAGGACCGAAAATATTTCGTCGACTTGAAATTAAATAAAGCAAAGGTAAACACAATATCCGAAAATGCAAAGATAATTGAGGGTTCTGGAAAAGCCATATTTTTTATGACGGGAGGTACAAAATTTATATTGAATGATGCATTATTCTCCCCAAAATCAACAAGAAACTTGTTGAGTTTTAAAGATTTCCGAATGAACGGATACCATGTTGAAACAATGAATAAAGGGGGAGTTGAATATCTTTGCATTACCTCAAATATTGCGGGAAATAAATGTGTTTTGGAGAAATTGCCAGCTTTATCCTCGGGCTTATATTACACCCGCATTCATATTATTGAGACTTATGCTGCAATAAAGTCACAGGCGAATGAAGTATTTAAACTTTGGCATGATAGACTTGGTCATCCTGGCTCGATAATGATGCGAAGAATTATTGAAAATTCTAGTGGGCATCCATTAAAAAATCAGAGGATACTGCAAACACATGAATTGACATGTGCATCATGTTCTCAAGGGAAATTGATAATAAGACCATCACATACTAAAGTCGGGCATGAATCACCATTATTTTTAGAAAGGATTCATGGTGATATATGTGGACCTATTCATCCACCTTGTGGTCCATTCAGATATTTTATGGTGTTAATTGATGCTTCTAGTAGATGGTCTCATGTGAGTTTGTTATCCACTAGAAATGTGTCATTTGCTAAATTGCTTGCCCAACTTATCAAATTAAGGGCTCAATTCTCAGATTATATTATCAAAAGAGTCAGACTTGACAATGCTGGAGAGTTTACATCTCAAGCATTTAATGATTATTGTATGGCAGTGAGAATTGATGTTGAACATCCTGTAGCACATGTTCATACTCAAAATGGTCTAGCAGAATCATTGATTAAACGACTGCAACTTATAGCCAGACCATTGATAATGAGAACAAAACTGCCCACTTCAGTGTGGGGACATGCTATTCTGCATGCAGATAATCTAATTCGCATAAGACCAAGTGCACACCATACGTACTAGCCATTACCGTTGGCATCTGGTCGAGAACCAAATATTGCACACATAAGAATTTTTGGTTGTGCAGTGTATGTACCAATTGCTCCGCCCCAACGTACGAAAATGGGGCCTCAAAGAAGGTTGGGAATATATGTTGGATATGAATCTCCATCAATAATCAAATACCTTGAGCCAAAAACCGGTGATGTTTTTACAGCTCGGTTTGATGATTGTCATTTTAATGAAGAATTATTTCCCCCTTTAGGTGGGAATGAAAAATCAATTGAGAAAAATATTGAATGGAGAACATTATCACTGTCATATCTTGATCCTCCCACCAAACAAAGAGAGCAAGAAGTTCAAAAGATCATACATCTGCAGAATATTGCAAATCAATTGCCAGATGCATTTACTGACACAAAAAGGGTGACAAAATCACATGTTGCAGCTATAAATGCCCCTGCTCGAATTGAGATTCCAAAAGAAATGGCAAATGACGATGTGTCCAATGAATTAAAGGCACGATTGAAACGAGGAAGACCAATGGGGTTTAAAGATAAGAATCCTCGAAAGAAAAGAGAAATTCAAGATTCGAATTTGAAAAAGAATCAAGATGATGAAAAAATTTCGGAACCAAATGAAAATATTGAAATCTCCATCAATTATGTAAATAATGGAAAACTTTGGAAGCGTGATGGGATCATTGATGATGCGTTCGCATATATGGTATCACAAGAAATTGACAAAGAAGTTGAGGATCCTGAACCAAAATCTATGATTGAATGTCAGAAAAGACATGATTGGGACAAGTGGAAAGGTGCTATTCAAGCCGAGTTATTCGCTTAATAAACGAAAGGTGTTTGGACCTATTACTATTATACCTAAAGAAATAAAACCTATTGGGTACAGATGGGTTTTTGTCAGAAAAAGAAATGAGAAAAATGAGATCACAAGATATAAAGCTCGTCTTGTAGCACAGGGATTCTCCCAGAGGCCTGGGATCGATTATGATGAAACATATTCCCCTGTTATGGATGCAATTACTTTCAGATACTTGATTAATTTTGCCATCCATAAAAATTTTGAGATGCGTCTCATGGATGTTGTGACTGCTTACTTATATGGATCGCTAGACGCGGACATTTATATGAAAATTCCAGAAGGAATTAGAATACCCGAAGCACTAAAGTCCAAACCTAAAGAGTTATGTGCGATAAAACTGCAAAGATCATTGTATGGCTTGAAACAATCCGGGAGTATGTGGTATAATTGTTTGAGTGAGCAATTACTAAAACGGGGATACATAAATAATCAAATATGCCCGTGTGTTTTTATAAAAAGATCACAAGATGGAGTTGTGATAATTGCTGTCTATGTCGATGATCTTAATATTATTGGGACTACAAATGAAATCGAAGAAGCAGTCACTTTACTAAAAGGCGAGTTTGAAATGAAAGATCTCGGACAGACCAAATATTGTCTCGGCTTGCAAATAGAACGAGTCCAAAATGGGATATTTGTCCATCAATCTAATTACACTAAAAGAATATTGAAACGATTCAATATGGACAAGGCTAATCCGCTTAGTACCCCAATGGTAAATCGAACATTAGGTGTTGAAAAGGATCCATTTCGACCTTGTGAAGAAGATGAAGAAATACTTGGTCCTGAAATACCATATATGAGTGCAATTGGAGCTCTTATGTATCTTGCTAATTGTACCAGACCAGATATATCTTTCGCTACCAATTTATTAGCAAGATATAACTCGGCACCTACGAGGAGACATTGGAATGGAATCAAGCATATATTCCGTTATCTCCAAGGGACAATCGATTTGAGACTGTTTTACTCTAACGATAAAAAAAACATGAAATAATCGGTTTTGCAGATGCAGGATATCTCTCAGATCCTCATAAATCAAGATCTCAATCTGGATACGTTTTTACGATTGGCGGAACTGCATTTTCTTGGCGCTCCCAGAAACAAACATTAGTTGCGACGTCTTCAAACCATGCCGAGATCATTGCACTTCATGAAGCAACTAGGGAAAGCGTCTGGCTCAGAAACATGACTCAACATATTCAACAAGCCAGTGGACTATCGAACAATAATGACCCGACGGTGATATACGAAGACAATGCAGTATGTGTCGCTCAAACAAAAGAAGGATACATTAAGAGTGACAGAACTAAACATATCCCGCCAAAGTTATTCTTTTATGCGCAAGAGCTTGAACGAAACAAATAAATCAAAGTTTGATACATTCGATCAAGCGATAATGCAGCAGATTTGTTTACAAAGGCGCTTCCGACGACAATATTTCGAAAGCACGTGCACAATATTGGGATGAGACATCTTCGGAATTTGCACGGATGATAATTCGAGGGGGAGTATGTGCGGTTGTACTCTTTTTTCCTTATCTCGGTTTTTTTCCCACAGGGTTTTTCCAGATAAGGTTTTTAACGAGGCAGCATAAACGCACATTTAATAGTGGTAATTTCAAGGGGGAGTATTATAGATATGTGGAATTTACCACTAATGTTAATATTAATATTATCTTTTACATTATTATATTCAAATGTGTATTGAAGTGTGTGCAAGTGTATTATTGGTGACTTAAAGTTTGCCTATAAAAAGAGGCCAATGGACATTGTAATATTTGCACGAAAGTGAAAGGAAAAAGTCTGTTACAATTTATATCCGATTTCTATACATTGTGTTCTTTATATTCCCCGCATTTTATAACAGTATATAATTCCATCTATTCTTCACAATGATCTATTGAAATACAACAAGTTTTTTTTAATGCATAACGTGCAAATATTGATTCCCATTTTTTGCCCTTTTAATTAAAAATACTCCCCTTATTTATGAGCAAACGAGCTCTAACACATGTGGTCATAAATATCTGCAAAGAGGATCCGACAAGCATTAAATGTCGGGGTGAGAACACTTGTCGTCATACATTAAATGCATGAATAACTGACACACATCATTAGCAGGTATACGTTAAATGCAGGGGCGAAACTATGTGGGGGTCAGAGAGGCGCCGGCTCCTCTAAAAAAAAAAAATTATATTAGGGGTGGAAGATTTTGCTGGAACTGAAAGATTTTTTTTTGAGCGCGCATGTTGGGCCCTCCCCGGTTTCATGCGGTACATATATGGCCGGAGGGGCGCCACCGGTTTTGTCGTGAATTTTTTTTTAAAGGCAAATTGGCCCTCCCCGAAACGGGATCCTGGTTTTGGGACAAGGAGAACTATAACAGCAGCAGAATTTAATAATTTTTTCATTTTTATTATATTTTGAGTTGGTTAATTAGCCGATTTGCGGTGTACCGACGAGACTCAAAAACCGAGTCGATCATTACCGAAAAATACTTTTATGAAAGTACGGGAAGCGGAGAGTGCGTTGGTGGCATCGATCTATGATTTTGAGGTCCCGACCATTTATTTTGGGTAGCCCGAAGTTGAGAGAAAAATGGCAGTGGCGGTGATTTTATTGTCATTTTCATGTCTAGACTTCGGGTAACGGTCGGCCCTCGTTAGGCGTGCTGAAAATTAGCGGGAGTGCTTTCTTGAAAGAACGAGAACAGTAGAAGCCGTTCGTAAAATTTATTTCATGTTTCAAAGTTTCGAGCATTTATTTTGAGAAGCTCGAAGTCGAGTGCGCATAATAGAAGAATAAAAAGCCGTTTTGCAGGGTTCCGCAAGGTTGCGTGTGACCTCGGTTTAACAAGAATCGAGTTGGAGCGTGTAGACAATTCAAGCACTATTCCATACGGACAAATTTCGCATTTTTTGGAGTTCCGAGCATTTATTATGGGAGTTTGAATTTCTGCGTTAAATAGTATCAAAAGGAGCAAATTTGTCGAGGACGAGTTCGATCGTTCGAGGCTTCGTTTTCTCAATTTTTTCAGCTTTTCGTCTATTCGAAAAGAGGTATAATTCTTGATTGTTATTATAATTGAGTCCGAGATTTTTATTAGTATAAATTCGAGTATTTTTCGAGTTAAAACAATTCAGTTTAATTCCGGACTTAGTTTGATTTTTAGAAAAATCTCTAGAGTATTCCTTTATATCCTGCGAAATTTTTTGAGAGCGTGCACAAAAGCCCTTTGAGCGCCCTTCCGATGCCGAAGTGGGGGTAGTGCACCACGGGATGGCCGGAGTGGGGGTAGTGCGCCGCGGAAAATTGGGCCCTCCCCGAGATGACCGGCTGGTTTCGTCACTGGTTAAATGCATGAATAAGTGACTCACATTAAATTCATAAATAACCAAGGAGGATGAGTTGATATTAAACTAATTAGACTAATAAATTAGAGTAATGAAAAACAAGCAAGCAAAACGAGAGCTAAACGAGAAAATATAGAAATTTAAACTACCGGAGTCTCTACTACTCGAAATAAAATGGAAACAACTAAAAAAAATATGCAAGCACTAAGCCCTAGGCAATTAATAATAGCTTTCTATACCTAAATGATTAAGTCTTAATTAAGGTATCAACCTTTAAAACTAGATAAGCAAGTAATTAACTACTCTGATCACTTAGGCAAACACTAAAAACAAAAAGCTCCAAACTTTGCCTCATTCATCAAGCAAACACCCAAATTTACTTTGAAAATAATTCCTAAGTAAACGAGGCAATCACGAGGTAATGAGGCTAGAAGCTAGTAACCACTCCTCTATCTAGACGAGAATCGAAACAAAAAGCTTGAAACTTGAATTAAAATGAGGTTGTCGGAAAGTCGTCGGGAAATGATGTCATAGAGCTCAAATCATAAAATAGAGAAAAAACTAAAAATGAGAGAGCAATTTCTAAAGTAGAAAAGTGACAAATGAAATCTACGTGCCCTCATCACAAAATGGACTAAATGTATATATAGTAGCTGAGAAACACACACTTGGTGCACACACAATTAAGTCGTTGGTCTCAAAACTCTTTCGCTGCGAGTGTGAGAGTGGAATAGTGCAGGAACTGGCGCGCTAGTGGGTCGCAAAACTGAACTCGCTGCGAGTGTCGGGGTTGCGACTGTCTCGCGCGCTTACTCGTGGTTGCGAAACCAAACTCGCTGCTAGTGTTGGGGTTGCGACTGTCTCGCGCGCCTACTCGCGGGTTGCGAGTGCAGGGGATTCTGTGGACGGGATCATGCAGGTCGCGACTCGAAGCTCGCAGCGAGTGCAGCTGCTGGTCAAGGGGTTCTCGGGCGCTCACGAAACCAGGTTCGCTGTGAGTGACCGACTGACTCGGCGAACTCTTTACGCGCTTACATAGGTAGAAATTGGAATTTCCGGGCCCGACTCACGTGCTCGCGAAGGGAGTTTCTCGACGAACGTGGATAATTCTTGGCTCTTTTGCTCGGATAACTCAATCGGCAATCTCTTTCTCGGAAGCTCGGGTGGCTTGATCAAATGCCTCGACTAACTTATCACAGAATGGCTCAAATGATAGCTCGGGTCGCTCGTCTCACAATGGCTCAACATCGAAAACATTAACAATAGCTCAGACAATGGCTCGTCTTCCCAAACGTGCATATAGAGGACCTAAGCACACCAAAAGAGACAAGAAAATACGTCAAAATAAATAACACATGACGAAAATAAAAACACATAAAACACGATAAAATGGATCGGTTGACAATAAAACGAACCTAAAAATGACTCGACTAAGGTACATAAAACACAAGAAAACACCACAAAAACATAACAGATGACACTCAAGTACTGACGCTGCTTTGCATACCGAGACACCACACTTGAATACCTGCAACGCTTCGCATACCAAGGCGCCATCTTCACCGTATCACTTATGTTCCAACGACCATGAATCGCTTGGCTTTTTGACGTAGCAATTTTAGCCCAATAAATTGGTTTTCTTCCTCAATTTTTTTTTTCTTTTTCTGATCTCTATAAACTTAAGTAGTTGTCTACATAATATTCTAGCATACTTAATGGTACATGAAAGACTTTCGACAGCTGGAATCGACTTGCTCTTGAGCTCCTCCACTGGTTGAACGGTTTTAGACCTGTAAAAAGTCTTAATTTTCCAGTGAAGAACCTTTGATGCTTAAATAAGTACTTGTAGAAGATATAGTGTAAAAAGTAATGGCTATAATCGCACCTCCCACCTCTATTTATATGAGTGGGTTACTTGCTTCTAGAATCCTGCCCGAAATGGGTGAGTTGGCTGCCCGAGCTGCCCGATAGTATAATCTCACTACCTAGAATGTCAGGGGAAATTATGTGGTGAGGACCAATCAGGTAACGCCACGTATCCTTACCGTATGCGGTATTAATTACCACACGATTCTTTTTTATCTTTTAATCCTTTGTATCAAACCATTTGATGGCCTAATCAGATGGAGGCTTGCTGAGATAGAATATTGACAATCCTGGGCCGAGTGTTGTCCCTTCTAGTCGATCGTCCGACCAACCGTACTTAAAGGTCGAGCTTCTGTTAAACCAATCGAGGGCCCTAGCTTGACTTGTTGTTGTTGTTGTCCTGTACCCCTTAGTTTGTCTCCAGATTGAAGGCTCTTAGTCCTGTACAGGTGATGTTCGACCACCACTGACCCTGATGAAAGTTCTGCTCAACCAAGTAACTCGCTCGCCCTAGTTGATCGGTTCATTCCCTCAAGTAAGATATCCCATGTCATCTATTCCCCTCCCCACTCTTCATTATCTTTAATTGGTATGCGTTGCTCCTGAATTTTTGACCTGTCTCTCTGAAGTTCTTCCCCTTTTGCTCTATCGTACCTTTTTTTACCATGTTACTTATTGCATGTGTATCGGTCTCTTCCCACCATAGCCATCACTTCAAAATTTGAATTTCAATTCTCCGTCCCATCGGGCCTACATTTCTATCAAACTCGTCAATTGAAGTGTCAAGCTGACGTCACTGCCCCATGAATCGCATTTCCTCGTGTTTTGTTCTCATTGAATGCTTTATTTAAATCGACCGTTGGATTTAACACCTTTAATCCGACGGTTCATGATCAAGTTCCTTTTCACCTAGCCGCCGCATATGAGCCGTTAACTCTCTATCCCATCCAACGCCCTAAAGGCCTACCCAACACCTTTGCCTATCTGAAATCTTCACTGTTAATCATCTTTTTCATCCAATGGTCTCAACTCGACCGAACTTTCCACTTACCCGCCTTCTTGCTTATAAAAATCCCGAAGGCCCCTAACCTTGGTTTTTTCCAGTTTCCCACCCTAGCGAATTTTCGGTACACTTTTTTTCTATTTCCCTACAATTTCCCCGTTCTTTCGGAGCAATTCTCGGCTCTCCGACTTAATTTCACAGGTCTTCTGTTGCTTTTCCTACCGATCTTTCTTCCTCCTGCAAACATGAGTAAGTACTTCGATCTCAAAATTTTTGCTTCTCATTTAAATTATTGGATTTCACTCTTTTGAAATTTATGTCTGATTTGTCGGCCACAACTTCCTTTTTCTTGTCTTCTTCTTATCTCCTAGACCTTAAAATTTATTTTTTGATTTTTAGTTTTTTCAGATTCTGGCACTTCCAGCGACAAAGACCACTTTTTCGAAAAGGATATGACTCTTTCGTCCTCCTCCTCGACCTCTCAATCTCAACCCTATTCTCCGACTACATCCGTTCAAGAGATCCTTCAACCTACTCCTATTTTTATCCTTCATCCCCAAATTTTGTTCAAACTCATCGTACCCATAGGACTTCACCTAATTCCTCACCTCCTTGCCAACCTCTCCACCTGGTTGATGAGTATGATGCGGACGTCCATTAGAACCTTCCACCCCTTCGTCGCTCTCGCCGGCTTTTTGACTTGTACGACATGCATGAGAAAGAAGACCATGAGGTCCTTCAACCCAATCCAATATCTTCGGCTAATCCCTTACCCGTTTCGACCTCTGAAGTTGGTCCTTCTATTGATCGTCCCCTTTCTCCTTCTCAAGCCAAACCCTCACGCTCTCATCGTCGCCCTATTCGGTGGGTGGATGACGTTGACGAAATTGGTCATCCTCCTAATTGGGAATTTTACAATCCAAGGGCCACATACATCTATGATCGACCTCCCGAGGGGTTGTTATACTTTCTTCCAAAGCTAATTCTAACTAGGTCTTCGCTTTTCTCTTTTCCCCGCGTTACTTGAACTATGAGACATATTTGGTGATGCGGAATTGTTATTGTTATTATTATTATTGTTATTATTATTATTATTATTATTATTATTATTATTATTATTATTATTATTATTATTATTATTATTATTATTAGGTATCTTGGAGAATAAGTTAGGAATTAAATATTATTATAAGAGATCTTGTCTTGTTGGACAAGTTAAGAATAGGGAATTAGAGTCTTATTTAAAGGGCTCTTCATCCATCTTTTTATTCAGTTGATTATTGAATGAAAATATGAATTGATATGGCCGCTGGAGCTCCTACTGTGGGTTGAACGATTGGGCTACGCGCGTGCGTGGGCTAGGGCTCGATTCCACCAAGAGGTGCTCGGAAAATGAAAGGGGTGGCCGAAATTTTTTGTGGGGCTAAGGAATTTCTAAGGCTAGGACATTTGGGAGCTTTCTTGCTTACGGTTAAGTGTGTGGGAGAAAACTGAAGACCTAATGTGGAGGCCTTATTTTATAGACTAAAGGGTGGGGGGACAAGGGTACAAAAGTTGTTTGTACTCTTCCCTTTTGACTATTCTTATGTCCCCCAAAGGACAAGCTTGGTAGTTGAGGCATTAATTGCCAATTCAAACTTGAATGTTAGAGACAAAGCACCAAACCCTAATGTACTATGACTTGGTCCATTGGGCTATTAAGGAATTTGGGCCCTTTGGGTTATTATGCTTTCTTACACGAGTTGGGCCGCGGGAGTAGGGATCGGGCATTGGGCCGACGGGCTGCATGCTGGGCATGCCACACGTGTGCGGATGGGCGCTAATGGCGTGTGTGCGGACTTGCTGGGCCATGACTTTTTGGGCCACGCAGCTTCCCTCCTTTTGGTCGGAACCTTGGCTCATCAGTCTAGTCCGAAGCTACACTTCTAAATTAAGAGAATGGGATACTAATGGCCGACGATGGTTAAGGATTGTAAGGATTAAACCCACAGATGTCAAGTGTGTCAATTTCATGCAAATTTAATCTATCAGCCTTATGAGTCGTTGCACTCTACTGTCGATTCATGGCCTTTTGACGCTGGGGTATTTGATGTGGTCGGTCCTCTGACAAAGTCTTCAGGTGGTCATCCATATATTCTGGTTGCAACTGACTACTTATCAAAATGGCTAAAGCAGTTCCCATGAAAGAAGTGAAGAAAGAAAATGTTGCTGACTTTATTCGTATAAACATCATTTGTTGATATGGAATCCCATGGCATATACTAACTAATAATTGAGTGTCTTTCAGCAATATCTTGATTGATAAGCTTAAGCAAATAAAATCTTCTATGTACAATACGACGGCTAATGGACTTGCTGAAGCTTTCATTAAGACTCTATGTAGTCTTTTGAGGAAGTCGTAGTCAAGTCAAAGTGAGACTGACACGAGAGAATGAGTGAAACTTTATGGGCATATCGCACCACTTATCAGACCCCCACTAAAGCGACCCCGTACTCGCTTGTATATGGTGTTGAAGTTGTCGTTCCCCTCGAACAAAAAATTCCATCGTTGAAGATCACCATCCAAGAAGGACTGATTGAGGAAGATAACGCACAATTGCCCCTTCAAGAGTTAGAAGCTCTTGACGAGAAGAGATTAGAAGCTCAGCAAAGACTTGAATGTTATCAGCTTGTCTTTCAAAGTCGCTTAATAAGAAAGTCTGAGATCGTTATTTTCAAGTAGGAGATCTAGTATTTATTATGAAGACCCATGACAACCACTTATCGTACTGGGAACAAGTTTGTGTCAAGATGAGACGGACCATATGTTGTCAAAGAAGTCTACATCAATGGTGCCTATAAGCTGATTTTTTATGATCGAGTGAGATTGACCTTATCAATGGGAAATTTTTTAAACGCTATTACACTTAGTTGTACTCTATAAAAAAAAATAAAAGATAAAAAATGGTACTCTTTACTCGCATGAGCATAAATTGTGAATGGTAATCACCAAAAGGCTTTGCATGTGATTAAACTGCTAAATTTCCCCACCAATGTGAATACATGTGGTTAAATTGATAATCATATCACTAAGGTGTTATTTGGTTAAATTTAATACTCTACTTCGTCTAAAGTAGTTAAAGATTAGGCACTCCTGGCCCACACGAGTATAATTTGTACATGACACCCCCATAAATAAATTCATGTTATTTTACATTAAATTACGTTAAGACATGATCCTTTTAAAAGGTACATAGGAAGCTTAGATGTTTTCTAAGTTCAGTCATAAATTATGTTCATCTTTTAATTTAGTCGAATGCAATTGATTTAGTGTAAAGTCGAAATACAAGAAGTTTAATATTCGAGATTGCAAGAAAGAAAGTGTTCTATTGCATAATCTTGATTTAATTAAATGAAGAATATGCGAATAAGTGTTTTAAGTAAGCCTAAGCAAATGGATTCAAGCTTTCTAGTTGACCTTGAGTCGCCTCCAGACTTCAAAGTTTTCAAGTTCTTGACACTTCATCGTCCAAGGGTGGAAAATTGTTGATAGCCAGGATCTCTTCTTGAGTTGAATTAACCTTCACCTTTGTACTCTGAAGTGACTCTTTTTGCTTCTTCAATGATCGGGACAATGTCTTTGCTTTCTTTTTCAAGTGTCTGAGCTCCTTTGTGATTCGGTCTAGCTCAGCTTGAGTGGACTTGATTCGATTGGACTCGATGTCTTCATCCACCTTAGCTTCACGAAGACGATCCTCGATTTCAGTCAGTTGTCGGGCAGTCTGATCTTTTGTCGCTTTCTCGGAGGACTTCGATCGCGCTTTGTCCAAGGAAACGACTATATCAAAAAAACTTGCCAATAAGCTCTCGATAATGGAAAAGTTAAACTTGTCGCACTGCTTCATTGCATCAAGATCAAATGGCATGTCGTTGTTCGCTAATTATTTTTGCTATCCGCAAGTGTACGGCGTAGCTATAGGTAGTGGCGAGCAAGGTCGT
The DNA here is from genome assembly GCA_902706635.1 of Striga hermonthica. Lineage (NCBI taxonomy): Eukaryota > Viridiplantae > Streptophyta > Magnoliopsida > Lamiales > Orobanchaceae > Striga > Striga hermonthica. The sequence continues at coordinate 8,763,571 of CACSLK010003174.1, forward strand.
ATTCCACAGAGATTGTAGTTAAATTAATTAAGTACTAAAATAATGACGATTAAATATTATTTAGACTAACGAATGAGATGATGATTCTAAACTATGAAATCAAACTAAGAACTAATTTACCTAATGAAATAAAAATAAAATAAGATGCAAAAGATAGATTCTAGGTTAAGTGTTCCTCGGAATTAATTCATGAAACGTTTATATTCAAACAAACCTTATTTAATTTTACCAATCGTAGAGATAATCGCTAAATTGATTTCAACTTTTCTCTCGAACAAGCAAATCGTAGATATTAATTGCTATCTATCTCCTCTCGGTCTCAAGATGAACAACTAACTCCCATAAGTTCCTAGGATTTTCGTTCTCTCGCAAGGTCCTATCAACCTCTCGGTCTGTTTATTCTCTTACGTTATAAATTTCCCAATTCTAGCAATCAATTATCTCCTCTCGGTCTCAAATCAATTACAAATATGCATTCATAGTGGCCATCTACTCACACAATAAAAATACGCAAAAGAAATTCATAAACGAAAGATAAACCGGAATGAAATAAATAAAAACTAAATCAAAAATCAATTCGAGTACTAACAAATCCTAGAATCTAAAATAAATTAGCCTAGAAACATGCTTTCAAAATAAATATAAAACATTGAGTTCGAAAGAAGAAAAGAAAAAGAAAGAAAAAGCTTATTCGGCTCCGTCGATCCTTTCTTCCTGGGCTTTCTCCCTCGTCTTGCTCGTGTTTCTAGCCTTCGAAGCTCTCCAAAGATCTGAAAAATAGGTCCTTCCTCCCTCTAAAACGTGCCCAAGTGTTACTTATATAGTTGAGGTCGAGTCCTAGTCGAAATAGGCCGAAAATCCATAAAAATAGGAAAAATGCGTAAAACCGGATTTTGCTGCTCC
>CACSLK010003174.1:8768957-8781203 GCA_902706635.1 Striga hermonthica
AGACTAACGCACATGGTGACCGTAAATATCCTAATAGCACATCGAACACATAATGTTATTACCCAATTCATTAACTATGCCGACCGGCTTGGATCTCACCCAAAGAATCAAAGCAACAACAATTATGTGCATATGCCTATTTAATATCTTACGGATTAAGAGCACGCAATAATAAACTGAGGCCTAGTTCGTTTACGACGATTAGCATAAAACGAACATCCCTCTCTGGGATCATGTTCAATACATAAATGTACTAGTGCAACTAATCGGTCAAGACAAACCGTACGGTTGACACTACAATCGTTCTGATGGGTTGTTCAATTCCATCTAGGTTGTGAACCAATGATTCTTGTTTCGCAAGTAACTGATATAGTGATCTTCGGTACGCCCGATGACGACCCACTTATCTACATGCAAAACAACAGAATGTGGAACTTATTTAACCAAACATAATTCTCATTCATCAAGAAATAACAAGTGTAATATCCACTAAAGCAAAGCTTAAGTATATAACACCAACAGATGGCTCATCAAATAGTTGAACTTACTGAGCAAATGCGGCTAATGAATGCACGAGGAAGTCAGTCAGTGCAGACCATGACGGTAGACACATGTGGGACATGTGGAGTTCAGGGGCATAGTTCCGAGGTGTGCCCATCAGCTTTCGACCAGGAGGTTGGAGAACAATATGCGGATGTCAACGCCCTCCAAGGTTATCAGAACCGGCAGCCCAACGACCCCTACTCCAATACTTACAACCCCGGGTGGAGAAATCACCCACACTTCTCGTGGTCAAACAACAGCAACACTCTCCAGCCACCGCGTCCAAACTTCAACCAACAGCAGCCTCGTCCGAACTTCATGCATCAACAACCCCGTCCCAACTTCATTCCCCGTCTGAACTACCAACAACAACAGCAACCGCAACAGCAAGCCCAAGAGTCCAGTTCGAGCTCGTCGAACCAAGATGACAAGCTAGACAAGATCCTTCAGTTCATCACCAACCAGGACTCATCTATTAAGCGTCTCGAGACGCAAGTGGTTCAGCTTGCCACAAGAGTCGGGAACATGGAGGCTGAGTCAGACAAGGGGAAACTTCCGAGCTAGCCTAAGCAAGCAAAGGCGATCACTGTGTTGAGGAGCGGGAAAGAAGTGGACAAAAAGGTAAGAATGCCCGAGCCTGACAACCCCAAACCAACCGACCAGCCCAAGGAAACCGAGGAGGGCAGAAAGAGCACAGAAACCGACTCGGTAAAACCGTCAGAGAGTCCCCTACTTTACAAGTCTCCAAACCCTTACAAGCCACGCATCCCTTTTCCAAGCCGACTTCGAGATGAGAAACAAGAGCAGCAATTCCAGGACTTATACAACATGCTCTCAAAAGTCAACGTCAACTTACCTCTCCTGGACGTGATCAAAAACATGCCATCTTACGTGAAGTTCTTCAAGGATTTGGTCACGAAGAAGAGGAAATTTGGAGATAGGGAGAAAGTGGTGGTTTATGAGGCAGCGAATGCCATGCAGCATGATCTCCCAAAGAAAGAATGGGACCCCGGGAGTTTCGTGATAAGAATTGCCCTCAGGAACGGAAAAGAGGCTTCGGGGATGCTTGACCTCGGAGCGGGAATCAACCTCATGCCATTCTCTATCTTCCAAAGGCTCGGTCTCGGAGACTTGAGACCTACTAGGATGTGCTTACAGCTGGCTGACCGTTCGATTCGATACCCTAAGGGGGTGGTTGAAGATGTCCTTGTTCGTATAGGGAGACTTATTGTCCCGGTGGACTTCGTGGTTCTAGACGTGGGGGACGTTCAGGAGAATGGGAAGGATCACACCATCCTCCTTGGTAGACCGTTTATGCCAACCACCAACACCCTTATTGACGTGAGGAGGACCTTGAACATGACTGTCTTAGGCGAATCCGTGTCTATCTCAGTCCGAGAAGCCACCTCAGCATCCTCGGTTAACTTTGTGGAGGAGTGTGCATTTGTTGACGTAAGCGATCCGTTTGTCGAGGAAATGACCATTCGAGACTTAGAGGAGAGGACAATGCCCGATCTTGAAGAAGAAGAAGAGCCCACCATTGAGCTCTTTGTAGCAGACGAGCCCGACAAACCGAACCCATCCACACTAGAGCTCAAGGAACTACCTCGTCACCTCAAATATGTGTTCCTCGACGATGAGAAGCAAAAGCCGGTCATCATCTTTGCTGAGCTTAACCGGGAAGAGGAGAAAGAGCTTATTGAGGTACTTAAGAGGAACCAGAAGGCCATTGGTTGGAGCCTAGGAGACATTATGGGCATCAGCCCTTCCACATGCATGCACCGGATCATTCTGGAGGAGGGTGCTAAGCCTTTTCGGGACAGCCAATGGAGGCTCAACCCGAATATGATGGAAGTGGTAAAGAAGGAAGTGTTGAAGCTCTATTCCGAAGGGCTTATCTATCCAGTGGCCGACAGCGAGTGGGTGAGTCCCATTCATGTGGTGCCCAAGAAGGGAGGCATTACGGTGATTGAGAATGAGAGAAAGGAAATGGTTCCCACCCGCATTACCACCGGGTGGAGGATGTGCATTGACTACCGGCGACTCAATGCCGTGACCAAGAAAGACCACTTCCCGTTGCTGTTCATTGATCAGATTCTCGACCGAATCTCCGGCCACCAGTTCTATTGCTTCCTGGACGGACTCTCGGGCTACTACCAAGTGGCCATAGCTCCGGAGGATCAACCCAAGACGACCTTCACGTGCCCATTCGGCTCATTTGCCTTCAGACGTATGCCTTTCGGCCTATGCAATGCACCCGGGACCTTCTAACGGTGCATGTTTTCCATCTTCTCTGATATGCTCGAGGACTGCTTGCAGGTATTCATGGATGACTTCTCAATCTTTGGTACCTCTTTTTCTGGTTTTTTGCATAACTTAACTCGAGTTCTTGAAAGATGCATTGAGTCGAATTTAACTTTGAGTTGGGAGAAAAGTCACTTTATGGTGACTAGTGGAGTCGTGCTTGGTCATGTAGTGTCGAGTTGGGGGATTGAGGTTGACAAAGCGAAAGTTGATGTTATTGAAAAACTTCCCCCACCTGTGAATGTAAAAGGTGTTAGGAGTTTCTTAGGGCATGCTGGCTTCTATAGGAGATTTATTAAGGACTTTTCAAAAATTAGCCAGCCTTTGTGTCACTTGCTTGCTAATGATGTGCCTTTCATATTTGATGATGCATGTGTAGATGCCTTTGCTAAATTGAAGAATAAGCTTGTGACTGCTCCTATCGTGATTGCACCTGATTGGTCTTTACGTTTCGAAATTATGTGTGATGCATCGAACCTCGCTGTGGGGGGCGTTTTGGGCCAACGAGTTGATAAATTGCTTCGTCTGATTTATTATGCTAGTTTAACTCTCAATGGTGCCCAATTGAATTATACTACCACTGAGAAAGAACTTTTGGCTGTTGTGTTTTCTCTTGAAACATTTAGGTCTTATATCTTGGGATCTAAAGTAATTTTGCATTCAGACCATGCAGCCCTTAGGTATCTTTTGAGTAAAACTCAATCGAAACCTAGTCTTATTCGGTGGATTCTTCTTTTGCAAGAGTTTGATGTAGAGATTAGAGATAGAAAAGGCTGTGAAAATGTTGTTGCTGATCATTTGTCTCGTATTGTCCCTTCTGAACCTTCACTTGCATTGCATGAACATGTTGGTATAAATGATGACTTTCCATATGAGCATGCGAGTGAAGAGACTAATGTCCCTTGGTATGCTGATATTGTCAATTACTTGTCAGATGGTGTCTTGTTGGCTAACCTCTCTTCCCAAGAGAGGAAACGTTTTGTGTTGATGTGTAGGAGTTACTTTTGGGATGACCCACTCCTCTTCAAGGTGGGAAAGGATGATATTCTTAGGAGGTGTGTGCCCGATGAAGAGCAATTGGACGTCCTCACCTTTTGCCACGAGCTTAACTGTGGAGGACATTTTTTAGGACGTAAGACCGCCTTTAAAGTTCTCCAATCAGGTTTATTCTGGCCAACTCTTTTTAAGGATGCTCATAATTTTTGTAAATCATGTGACCGATGTCAAAGAATTGGGAACATTGGTTCTAGAAATGAAATGCCCCTTGTGAACAACTTGCAAGTTGAGATTTTTGATGTTTGGGGCATTGATTTCATGGGACCATTTCCCAAATCTTTTGGCTTCGAGTATGTCCTCCTTGCTGTAGATTACGTGTCCAAGTGGGTCCAGGCTATCCCCACACGGACATGTGATGCTAAAGTGGTTATTAAGTTTTTGCGAGGAAATATCTTGAGCAGGTTTGGATTTCCACGTGCCAATGTGAGCGATGGGGGCAAACATTTCTGTAACCGGATTTTTGAGAAATTGATGAAGAAATACGGAATTTCGCATAAGGTGGCCACCCCATACCATCCATAGACTTCGGGGCAAGCAGAAACGAGCAACAAGCAGATTAAGACTATTCTTGAGAAGACGGTGAATTCGTCTAGGAAGGATTGGTCAAGCCGGCTAGATGATGCACTCTGGGCCCAAAGGACGGCATACAAGGGTGTATTGAGGATGAGCCCGTTCCGGCTAGTCTACGGAAAATCATGCCATTTGCCGGTTGATATCGAGCACAAGGCATTCTGGGCAATTAAAAAGATGAATTTCGATCTTGATGCTGCCGGGCGAGAGAGGATGCTGCAACTCTCGGAATTAGAAGAGTGGAGAAACGAAGCCTACGAGAATTCTAAAATCTACAAGGAGAAGACAAAAAGGCTTCATGATGCCACTCTTGTTCGAAAGAACCTCGAGCCCGGAATGAAGGTACTTCTCTTCAATTCTCGCCTTCGTCTTTTTCCCGGAAAACTTAAATCACGTTGGAGTGGGTCGTATATTGTGGATGAAGTGTTGTCATTTGGAGCTGTCCGTTTGCGTAATCCGGCAAACAATAATTTATTCTTGGTTAACGGGCAGAGAGTGAAACCATATTATGATGGCGAGTTCGTAAAAAGACACGTCGAGACCGTCAGTCTCGGCGACCCTATCTATGCGTGATCGAGAAATTATGCCGAGCTCCCGGCATTAAACCGAGTATCCTTGTACTGCTGTGTATTAGTTCTATTTTCTTCTATTTATATTTATATAAAAAAAATAATAAAAAAAATGGCTGGCTGCGGCCGCGGGCTTCCCTTAGTCGCGGCCGCGGCGACCATTTTTTTGCCTCCAGATATCATTCCAATAGGCTTGAAATTCCGCGGCCTCGGAAAAAGTCGCGCCCGCGGAGTCAGGTCGCGGCCGCGGAGCATTCCTTCGCTGCGGCCGCGGCGAGTAAAATTTCCCAAACAATCAGCCTGTACAGCGTCAAAATTCTGCGGCTGCGGAGCCAAGTCGCGGCTGCGGCGAGCAAAATATGTCACGGCCTTGGAAAAGTCGCGGCCGCGGGACTCACGTTTTAAAGGGGCATATGAGCAGATTTTGAGCATTCTTCACATTAGCAAAATATTCCTCTCGCCGGCGATTCCTTCCACATACCCATCGATCATCAAATTCACACCCAAATCCAGCAATATCTCATAGATTTCACCCTCGGAAATTCGATTTTCTCATTCCGGAATCTTCACGAGGAAGTGTGGAGCGATTTCGGGGCTTACACTCGAGAACCCTAAGCCAATTCTCACCTCCGCACTTCCAACCGGAGCTCTCTCCGACCGGCAACTCGTGCCTGCGTTCACGCCCGTGGCCTCCGTCCTCCTGTGCCTAATTCAACTCGGGTCCGTCACTCCCACAATCATCCTCTACGGTTCATTCACAAATTCGGGTACTCAAGTTTCGGGTAATTAAGTTTTTCTCGTTGAGTTGAGGAGGTTCAAAATTGTATATATTAATCGTTGAAGTGGTGAATTTGGTGAACTAATTCGTGGTTGGATTCTATTGCCTTCATTATCAAGTGAACATCAACTTCAAATTCTCGCTCGCAAGGTGTTCGATATATTGCTCGAAAGACACTTCGACTTCTTTTTGAAATGGGCAAGACTACGATTCATCGTACAAAGAAGAAAGTCGCTCAAGCCGAGCCGGCTAAGAAGAGAAAGGCGACCAAATCCTCCTCACGACAAGCTCCCTCGGACGATGATCTTTCGGATCAATACGGTGCCCTTTTCCCCATTTACTCCCGGAAAGAAGGAGAGACTTACTCCCGTCTCTCGCAAAAAGAGGTGGTGCAACCGAAAGCGGTTGATTGAAACCTCTTGAATGACTTAGGCATTCTCGAGGACGTGATGAAATACCTCAAAGTACTCAACCTAACCGAGTATGCCAAAATCGAAGAGCCGTCGTATCGAGGCCTAATGCTAGAGTTTTTTAGCTCGTTTGTGCTCGCCGATGGGAACGAGTACTTCACTTGTCGGTTTTGGGGGAAGGAGTACACCGTGGATAATGCGGTGATGAAGAGGGTTTGCGGGTTCAACATGTCGGGGACGAGGCACAAGCCCATTGAGTTCGACGCTAAGAAGTGTTGGGCCGAACTTTCCCCACATACTACTTGGGATTCCGCCGGCATGCCCAACGGACTCATTGAGGACTTAGCAAACGCGGTCGTGCACAAATTCATTTGCTACAATATTTCCGGGAAAAAGGAGGCAAACAAAGTGAGCGAGATCGAACTTTTCCTTCTTTGGGCGATGCGAGCAGGAGTGTCGGTATGCTCCATGACCTTTCTCCAGAACTCTTTGGAGGATATCGCACTCAGTCAGCGTGGCACACCGGCACTTGGACATTTTGTTACCGCGTTGTCCAAACATTTTGGCGTCGATCAGCAGAATCCCAGGCTTGGCTGGTCCAAGGACAAGTCAGAGATGCGTTGCATCAATGAGCACGAGCTCAAGTCGTCCGACCTCATCAAAAGCCGGACAACCCCTCAAGAGTATACGAAGCGCAAGGCCTACACGACCTACTTCAGGAAGCTCCAGCAGCTCCAGCAGAGCGCGTCAAACCCGGACCAGGCAGGGCCATCTCGACAGCCGACGGGAGGTGACGAACATGATCAGATGAATGTCGATGATGACCATTTCCTCCCACCTCCACCCTTGTGGACTCCGGCACCAAACCCACATCCGAAGGTTCCCCCACAGCAGCCACCGGGATGGTGGACCGCCTTTCAGACACAGTACACAGCCGACATCCGCTCCATCCACGACCGCTTTGATGCCCAGGACACCCGACTGGACAGTTTCGAGAGCCGTCAGACCACCCAGTGGACCGGCTAGGAGACCCAACAAGCGGCACAGTGGACCGACTGGGAAACCCAACAAAAGACTCAGTGGGATCATTGGGAGACCCAGCAGCATACCCACTGGACTCAGATGGACGCGCGCTTCGATGACTTCAGTGATAGTCTCCAATCTATTCGGGAGCGGCAAGACCAGCAAGATGCGAGATTGGACAGCTGGGATCAGAGGTTCACTCAGTGGGACACCCATTAGGGCTCGGGACCCAGTCATCCCTACCCACCACCGAACGCACAGTGACTTAGTATGTTTTCTTTTCCCTTTTCTCTTTTATTTTTGTATAGTTTGCTCTTTTTGTGTCGGTTAACTGTATGGTCTACTCTCTTTCACTGCGAATCGACAATGGGGACATTGTCTGATTTTAAGTGTGGGGGAGTTTACGTGCTTGCGTGACTATGTGGTAAACCTGTCTAGTTTTTCTTTTTAGGGTTGATTTTATTTCTTTCTCTTGTTGGTGGACCAGTCTAGTTTAGGTTTATGTGTTTTTGAGTTGGACATTGGTGAATATCGAGACTAGTTTATGATTGTTTAATGACGTTGAGAAGTTATGACGATGATCTTGAGTGGCATATTTTGATTTGTGGCTCGATTGCTTTGATTAACACTCATACATATATTCCCGGTGAGATTTGAGCCATATTCATTTCTTGTGCGATATTGGTCTAAATGTTGAATAAATCAGAACTTGCCTTGAGTCTGCTGTGAAATAAGTTGATTGGATTTGTGATAGGTGAACATGATAAAGGCATTCTTTGCTATTTGTGTATCCTTTTTCTTCTTTCGAGAATAATTTTCGCTAGTCACCCCTTTGAGCCTTACTTCTTATTTTCGTTGTTGACCCCGTGTTGATAATGTTTGGGAAGTGGATGGTGTTGATTATCGAAGTTGTGACGGTGTTGATTATCGAAGTTGTTTATGAAAAAAAAAAAAAAAATCTAACGGATTATACTCTAAGTGCTCCAACCGTTCAATTACCGGTCACGAGCAATGAGTACGGGAAACCGGTCTAGGAGACTCGGGCAGAAAACCCGATGGCTAAACCTAGATAAGATGTCCATAAGGTTTCAAAAAAAAAATAATAATAATAATAAAAAAATAAAAAAAAAAAGGATAATAATGTGGAAGTGTGTTGGCTTTGGTGAAGGTTGGAGGACCGGTTAAAACCAGAGGAGTTGTTGATTATGGTTGAAGTGCTGAGTTGTGATATATTCTATATTTGAGTCATTTGACCTATATTTATCTTACCCGACCCATTAAGCCTATATTACGTCCATAAAAGTCCTTTTGATTCACTGTCTCATTGATTTGATTGATTTAGAGTAGTGGTTAGATGATAGGCAAGCGTATGATCGATTTGGCTGACAACCAATTTGAGTGCTCCATCTTTTATTTTTGCAAGAAAATGAGTGAGGCATTATATCATATCTCCGTACTAGAGAGTTTGTGTTATCATGTGATTGAGTTCATTATCGAGGTGTGTTCTCGAGATCATTGGAATTCTTTTTAACTTAGTTGATCAATTTGAGACTTTTCTCGTTTGAAACCGGTGTCCACTCTATTTTGCTTGTTTTATTGTTTTTTCTTTTCTTTTTATTGCTCGGGACGAACAATGGTTTTAGTGTGGGGGAGTTGTTCGTTCCATTTTTTGTCGTACTTTCTTGTTTATTTTGCATTTATTTTTCCCCATTCTAGGTTATTTTCTTTGATTCTTGGTCCAATTTGTGTCGTGTCATGCATTTTCTTTATTCTACTCGTTTTTGGTTTTTCTTGTTTGTTTCTCCCGGTTTTCTGCGTTTTTCTTGGTGGTGGCAAGATGCAGGTTAGGTGGTTTGGTAAGTAGCCATGAGGTGATCGTTGTCAAAGAGTTGGGATCGAGTTGAGATGGAAAAGGCGGAACTAAAACCCGAGTCCGGAGGCATGCGTATGGGATGGACGAAAATCTGAGCAGAAATTTCTTCACCGCGGCCCGCTACGGTCTTCCCGCGGCCGCGGTGTACAAAAATGTCTCCAACCCCCAGTTTTCTTCACCGCGGCCGCGGAGGAGGAAGTCGCGGCCGCGGATAGGTCGAGAATTTGGAACCAGCGTACAGTGGCAAAAAGTCGCGGCCGCGGGACGAGTCGCGGCCGCGGACCAGTCCTTCACCGCGGCCCGCGAGCTTGTCCGCGGCCGCGGGAAGCGCGTATTCAGATTTTTAAAACAGTAGATTTTATTTTGAACGGGGGCATTGATGTTTGATCTAGGTTTTGATTTTTCAGTACTTTTCACTCAAAAAACTCATACTTTCTCTTAGATTTGATCTTGTGATTCGATCTTGGAGAGGAAAACTCCGAGATTCGACTTTTGGATTCGGTTTGCTCTTGCTTTCGACATTGGATTATTTAATCGTAAGCTTTCATTTGGTTTTATTATTGATTGAATGGCTTTGATTATTATGTTTGTTGATGTTGAATGCATTATGAGTAGCTAAATCCATTAGCTAGGGTTAGGGGAAGATCGTTCCAGTTCGATTTCGTTTATATGCATGATAATTGCTCAATCCTCTCGAGTTGTGCTTAGCCTAGGGTTTTGATGTTTGATCACCATCTTAATCTAATTAATCGATTTTATAACTGAAAAGGGAGAAATCGTTCGATCTAGGCTCGTTAGGAGTAAGCTTGTTCGTTATAGTATTGCTTATGTGTTGATTGTTTCAAGAATTACTCGTTTATGTCTATCCTCTTGTTACGAAGAGTTATTGAGGATAGATCTCTAGATGAGTAGTTTTGTGAGGCATTTAACCGAGCTTTTGATTGCTCGTTAAGTGTATTGAGAACCGGAATTGATTGACCCCGATACCCTAGCTCCTTTATAATTATTTGAGTTTGAACTTGTGATTCTTAGTTCTATCTAGTTTTTCTAATTACTTGTTTTTCAATTCGTAGTTGATAATATTAAACCAAACCAATCGAATTAGGGTGTTTAGGACTTCTTCATTATTTCGTGTGATTAAATATTCGTATAAAATAATCCGGCTAACCTTTCTCGTGATACGACCCGGTGTTGAATCTTTGGATTCTACTCCGGTAAAAGTATTTACAACATACGGCCTCCTTCCGTGATTGATCGGGTTCCTCGTATTCTTTCATCTCTGCGTGCCGCGACTGTCTTTCTTTTTTCTGTTCGATCTCTGGCGGCTCACCCTTTATCGCAAATAAAATCCTCTAATGTAGAGTCAGGCCCTTGAAAATACTTATGTGGTTGCATTATATCTTTTCCATCGGTCTTTTGCTCCACAAATAGGCCTGGGTGCCTTTTTTCGTAAATAATTCCCTTCTGTTTCAAAGTGCCTAGCAATTAAATGTATTCCCTCAATGTGAGTCTCTCAGCTAATCAAATGCCCCAGCAAATAAGGGCACATTTGGTTGGGGAGATTAGATAAGATGAGCCCATTTATCCTGCTTCATCACGTGTTTGTTGTCTATGATAGTAGCCCGCAACTTTTGGTCCGGCACGCGATAAATTTTGCGTAATCTGGAGTATGGCAGATTAACCAATCTCCTCTACTACCCCATGTTTCAATACATCTGTACAGTATTTAGCTGATGTAATTACCAATTAGCCCTCAAAAAGCATCTAAAAAAAGGCAATTACCGACACAAGGCTCCTCTACCTCTGCGAATGCGAAGATCAGCAGGTATCCTCTCGACCCTTCCGTCCGATTTATTTTTTTGGGTATTTTTTTCTTTCATTTTTTTTTTTGGCAGATCCGTGTGTGTTGTGTTGTGTATGCATTGTTCAGTTTATTACAAAATCGCAACAATTTAAGTACTGAAGAACGATTAAAATATTACCGACGAAAATAATTTTTAGGGCAAGCAGGGATGAGTGAAATTGCATACAGGAGGACGCACCACGAAGAACACGATTTCTTCAAATTGTTTGGTAATCGACGAGGTCGTCGTGATATGCCATCCACATGATTCTGAAGAAATATTCTATGGAAGCGAAACCATTTTCCCGCTCGGACACGCAGAGAAAAAAAAAACAACAATCATAGATAAATCGAATAATTTTACAGCTAAAACAGGGGCAATTTAGTCAATATACATATTTAATCTAAGTCATATCATGCAAAACAAATTTAGGTTCAGTTTATTTTCAATTTTAGCGAATCCGTTAATCATACCTAACAAACAATGGATGTCTGTAATCTTAATAGTGTAATCAGGGTTTAGAAATAAAAATAGTCTAATCCTGTCTTGGAAACCAAATGTGCCCTAAGTGGAGTCCAAAATCACTCCTCATTTATTGGGCTACAGTTGTGCTGGCGCAATTCATCAGTTCCAGCCGAATAACCTCAATCAAATTTAATGTTTTAGTGAGCTGTATAGGCGCCCCGATGTTGCGTATTCGAGCTTTAGTCCGATATGTTGCGCCATGCACAAAAATCCTCTAGCCTGCTGAAAATAATACAAAAAACATCAAAACAAATAAATTCATCCAAATAATAAATAAGTCAAAAAATATATAAGTACGATAAAATTAAGCATATAAAAATACGCTAATAAATATATAGAGTACACACTTTTTCCGACCAATCAATCTATATTATTACAACCAACGTGCAACGACATGAGTTGGGCGAGATGGAAACAGCTAAGGGTAGTGAGTGGTGGAGGGGGGGGGGTCTTGAGCTATTGATCGTGCCACGAAGGGAGAGAGAAAGAGGACAACTAGGGTTGAGAGAGCAAAGAACGGACTGTATATAACACGATTATGTTATGTATATGTGCACGAATGATATACTTACAATATATGGCGTTGCAACTCTGTAGTTGTTTTTAAGACTGTATATGTGGTGATTATATATTGTATATGTTGTGTATATAGGTAGTATATTTGTTTATATATTGTATATGTTGTGTATATAGTTAGTATATTTTCAGTATATGTATTTGTAGACACATTCACATATATGTAATATGTATA
>CACSLK010003174.1:8853786-8871185 GCA_902706635.1 Striga hermonthica
ATACATAAAAAATAATAAAATTAAATGTTTTGTATATAGAGTTTGTACATCAAAGTGTTAATAATATTGTATCTCATAATAAGTATTTTACCATGTAAATATATATACATAATTTTTATTTTTGAAATATCTTTTTGAATAATAAAAATTAAAAAAAAATATATATATAGGGGGTTGATCGGCCGGGTCCACTTTTGGTCCGCACAAATAAAAATACCTACTCTGGTGGTGGGGAGACCATAATTAAACATACTCTAAGTGTGACTCATTACTTGGTACTAAGTTCACTACAAAAATTGTACGTCCACCGGTGGACGGGCCCAAAGGAGATTTGTCCTTATGAACTGTGATTAAATTTTTCCAGTAGTGGAGGAAGACCCTAATGCCGACGCACAGGATTGAGTACTTTTTTTTTATCTGCTACTCGACACTTCTCTGAAAAACCTATAAGGAGGCCGTGAAATTTTAAATTTATTTAATCCCATTAAATACTTAATATTTAAATTAAAGAATTTTCTTAAGCATGCTCCTGTTAATTTTCTTGCACATAAACAATAAATCAATTAAGCATATGCATAATTAAAGCCAATAATAAACTAGGAAATAAAATCTCACTATCATGGTCGATAATTAATTTTCCAATTCTTTTAGAATAAAGAAATCCTTGTCCTTGTATAATTGCATCTTTCCTTTCGGACATGGAATTTTCTTTTCGTCGTGGCTCTCACTTTCCTTCTTGAACAAGCAACTTTAGTGGGGTATCCTTGTTCGCTGGAGAAGCCATCACCGGGAAAAATTCACGCCTCGGGTAGTCGTCGTGTGGCGTCGCAGTTATAGGAAAAATGTGGTTTGCTCTGTGCGGTGCTCAGTCGGGTGATGTCGGCATGCGTGCGCTCTACGCGCGCTACCTTGATCGTCACCTAGCGAGCCAACACTTTGCTCGGGGTCTGCCTATGTCCGCGTGCCGCAGCGGTTGTCGCCCGCCCTCCTGTCGACCCGGCTCTGCCGATCGCGCACGTCTCGGCAACGCTCGCACCTGAAATCAACTCTTCACAAATGCATTTTCCCTACTCAGTCTCCTGAAAGACAGATTTTGGACAATGTGATTTTGCCTAATGAAATTCTTACGCTTTTTTATAATAGCAAAAATAAAGGCTCAGTTAGGTATATGGTAGTAAAACTTGGCATGGCTAAAGCCTATGACATAGTAGAATGAGATTTTTTAGCAAAAGTTCGTTCTAAAATGGGCTTCCATCTTAAGTTTATAGCCTGGATTATGACCTGTGTGAGTTCGATCATCTTCATTTTCTTTCAATATCAATGGTCTAAGTTCTTGGTTCAATTGTCCCAATTAGATGAAAGTTCCGCACAACATGTAAGCCCACAAATGAAGAAGACGGCTAGCCACTAATGACTCCACCAACCTTCTTTCACACACACTTTCAACAGTGGTGTGCTAAATCTTGCCTATAAATAGGCTTCTTATTTCACTCATTCAAATAACTCTAGAGTGTGATCAATCAACCTTGAGAGTGTTGAAACATCACCAAGTAGAGTTGTGAAGAGTTTGAATTTATTTATTTTTTATTCTTGTGAGTAATAGAAAGTTATTTTTCTCTCAGTTATGATTATGATCTTCGGATGATACCACAACAAATGGTATCAGAGCTTGTTTGAAGCTTTCGAGCTTAATTTTGAAATTTTTCGAGATTCTGTAGAAATTTCGAGTTTCAAAGTTGTGCTCGAAATCAATTCCGAGGACACCGCTAGATTCGTCTCGTCGAGATAGTCACGATGGTATCTTACAGGCAAAAAAACGGATACGTGCTTGAAAAAGCACTTTGAATTTCTAAAAAAAAAAAAAATCTGGGGAAGAAGATGATGATGTGTCGCCACATCATCTGACACGTCATCACCATGTCAGCGAGGAAAGGCCCAGCACCTGCCATATCAGCAATCCAGTCATCTACCACGTCACCAACCCAGTCATATGCAACGTCAGCGAAGAGGGTCCAGTCACTGCCACGTCAGCAGTCCGAGTCAGCTGCCACATCAGCAATTAGATCCCAGTCAACCGCCATGTCCTCCCTATTTTCGACTATTCCGGGCGCAATGGTGCTATCTATTTTACAAAATACAGCTCTGATTGGTCCCAAACAAATCATGAAGATGTAAAATAGACATGGAAGAGTCAACTTCATCTTATGGAGCTATGATTATGCTCATGGCTACCAATTATACGTCGTGGAAACCTCGGATGGAAGATTTCCTCAGCTATAAAGAGCTCTTTGACCCAATAGAGCTGAAGGGTATTAACCTTGATCCGTCCAAGGCGTTAGAATGGAAGAAAATCAATAGAAAAACTATTGGTCAAATCCGACAATGGATTGATCATAGTGTCTTCCATCATGTTGCACAAGAAACTGATGCATATGACCTTTGGAAGAAGCTAGAGGACATGTACCATGCCAAGACCGCTCATAATAAGGCCTTATTGATGAGGCGCTTAGTCAATATGAAGTTGAAAAGTGAAACTTCTGTTGTCGCGCATACCGATAAGTTTCAGAGCCTGGTAAATCAACTAACTTGTGCAGAGATGCTGCTTGGAGATGAAATGCAATCTCTACTATTTCTTAGTTCCCTTCTTGATAGCTGGGAAACACTCGTTGTTACTCTCAGCAATTCAGCCTCAAACGGCAAACTTGCCATGTCCGTTGTCAAGGATGCCTTATTCAATGAAGAGGCAAGAAGAAAAGACATGGGCACAAATCAGACTCATGCTCTTGTAATAGAGAATCGAGGAAGACCACAAGACAAGCAACAAAGAAGCGGTAGAGGGAAGAGCAGGTGTTTGTCCCGTTTTTGTTGCTATTTTCGTTGTTATTTTGTGTGTCATTTCCCCCGTTTTAGGTCTTTTCGTAGGTATTTTCGGTCCTCTTTGTCCTTTCTTATGCTTTCTTCTTTATTTCGGTGTGTTTAGTGTTTTCTTTATTTTCGTTCCTATTTTCTTGTTTTCTTTGTGTTTTTCTTTCCCGTGGTGTTGGTTCCAGGTCTTAGGATGATTGGAGGAAGAGCACTCTGGCAAATAGGGAAGTATGTTGTTCGAGCATCGGGCATGCAAAAGTTGAGTTCCCAGCTCGGGCAGTACCCGAGCGACATAGACGAGCGCACGAACCAAAGAAAAAGCAGCAATGTTGATCTTCTGGGCCTTAGCGCCGCTAAGGTGCCTTAGCGCCGCTAAGGCCTTGGCTGTTAGCGCCGCTTTGAAGTACAACGGGACAGACAGCTGCAGCTTACCTTGCTTAGCGGCGCTAAGGATCCTTAGCGCCGCTAAGGCGGCTTAGCGGCGCTAAGAACCCTTAGCGCCGCTAAGGTCTGTTTTGTAACAGCTGCGCGATTTCCGTGATTTCGAATTTGGAATGTTATTTGCTGAAGCTTAGGTCATTTTTGGGGACATCCAGACCTCGTATTTCAGACTTTTCACCTTAGAACATTTCTCTCTTGCACTTTTCATCTTGAGTTTAGCTTTTGGATTGAAGAACTCCTTTTCTAGCTTTTGGATTTCGGATTGCTTGTGTTTGTTCGACATTGGATTCAAGTTAATCGTAAGCATTTCTTTTCTTATTTGATATGATGATGTTTGCTTGGGTTAATGAATGTGTTGATGTTGAATCGATTATGAGTAGCTAAATTCAATAACTAGGGTTAGGGGATAATTGTTCCGGTTCGATTTCGTTGATGTGAATGTTGATTGCTCGATCTAGATGAGTTAAGCTTAACCTAGGGTTGAATGTCTGATCATCATTTAATCTACTTAATTGATTTTAGAACCGAAAGGGGAGAAATCGATCGACCTCGGCTTGTTTAGAATAGACTTGTTCGGTAACGTATTGTCTATGTGCTAATGAATTCGATAATTGCTCGTTTATGTTTATTCTCTTGTTTCGTGAGATATTGAGAATGAATTTCTAGATGAATAGGTTATTGTTGTTCATTAGCTGAGTAATTGATTGCCCGTTTAATGTATTGAGAACCGGATACGATTGTCCCCGATACCCTAGTCCCTTTAAACTATTGGAATTTGTGTTTTAATTGATAAGTTTAGAATTCATTGTTTGCTTTCATAATCACTTGCTTTACTATTAGTAGTCGTTAAATCAAACTATCAATCTTGAATTAGAGTGTTTAGGACTTCTTTTCTCATTTCGTGTGTTGAATAACCGTGCAAAATAATCCGGCTAACCTTCCTTGTGACACGACCCGGTGTCGAATCTTTGGGTTCTACTCCGGTTAAAAATATTTACAACAGCAGGGATAGAAGCAAAATGAGGCAATCAGATTATAAGAGATCACATGTGTGTTATGATTGTGGTCTAGAAGGTCATATGAAGAAAAATTGCTATAAATGGCTCGAGGAGCAGGGTAAGAGCAATTCTCAACCGAAAAATAGTTCTCAACAGAAGAACAAGGGCAAGGGTGGTAAACTCTCATCACTGTCTCAGGTGATGTAGCATATTGCTCTAACCATGGTGAGACATGCCTTCATGTCTCAAGAGAAGACATAGAATCAGTGGTAGATACTGCAACATCCTATCACGTTACTCCCAATAGAAAATACTTCACAACATACCAAGCTGGAGACTTTGGATCAGTGAAGATGGGAAATTCCAGTTCCTCTAAAATTGCTGAAATTGGTGATATCCAGGCAACGACAGAAACCCGGAGTACAATTCTATTAAAGGATGTTAGACATGTTTGGATCTTAGGCTGAATCTTTTGTCAGTGGTGGCTCTTGACAAAGAAGGATATGAAAATCACTTTGGTGCAGGCACATGGAAGTTGTCAAAGGGTGTTCTATAAATTTCCCAAGGATATGTTTGTGGGAAGGTGTACAAAAAACATCTGAAGATCAATACAGAAAGTCTCAATGTTACAGAGGAGGATTCTCAAGATATATGGCACCAAAGACTTGGCTATATGAGTGAGAAAGGGTTGACTACCCTGATGAAAAAAATATCTTATCAAGGTTGATAAGAGTGCTGCGTTGAGTTCTTGCAGTCATTGCTTGTTCGACAAGCATCATAGAGTGTTATTCAGTGCCAATTCAACAAAAAGATCAGAGTTGTTAAGCTTGGTACACTCTGATGTTTGCGGTCCCATGAAGGTTGAATCACTGGGTGGAAGAAGATATTTTCTAACTTTCATTGATGATGCTTCGCGAAAGGTGTGGGTATATTTCCTGAATACGAAGGACCAGATGTTCGAGTACTTCAAGTCATTTCACGTCATGGTGGAACGTGAAACAGGAAAGAAGCTGAAATATCTTCCATCTGATAATGGAGGCGAGTATACTTCCAAGGAGTTCAATGCATACATATGACATTCGACATGAGAAGTCAGTACCACGTACCCCTCAGCACAACGGCGTTGCTGAAATAATGAATCGTACTTCATGGAGCGTGTCTGAAGCATGATGAGTATGGCTAAATTACCAAAGTCATTTTAGGGAGAAGCTGTCAAGACCGCATGTTATCTAATCAACCGATCACTTTCAGTTCTATTAAATTTTGAAGTTCCAGAGAGAACATGGACTGGTAAGGATCCGACATACTCACATCTCAGAGTATTTGGTTGTGTAGCATATGCACATGTATCCAAAGAGCTCAGAAAAAAGCTCGATGCGAGGTCGATCCCATGCATTTTCATTGGTTATGGAGATGAAGAGTTTGGATACAGATTTTGGGATCCAAAGGAGAAAAAGATGATCAGAAGTAGGGACGTCGTGTTCCAAAAAAATTTGACAATAGAAGACATAGAAAAGCTCAAGATGTCTCAAAACTCGAATGTGGGTGCTCAAGTTTCAGATGAAGCACCAAAATTGTTCCGGAGAAACAATGAAGAAGATGTACCAGAAGAAGAGGAGGAGACAAAAGAGAGTGCAGAGCAAGGAGAGCAACAACCCATCTTACCAGAGCAAGGGGAGCAACAACCTATCTTGGCAGAGCAAGGGAAGCCACAACCCATTTTTTCAGACACCAATATTGGAAGTTCTTCTTAGATGGTTCTACCCACTCGTAGATCTGAACGGGATCATATACCATAAAAAAGGTACTCATCATCTAAATACCTTCTATTGACAGAAGATGGAGAACCAGAGAGATTTCAAGAAGCCATATCCCATAAGGATAAAGAAAAATGGATGATTGCGATGCAGGAAGAGTTAGATTCTCTGTAGAAAAATCAAACGTATGAGATTGTTAAACTTCCAGAAGGGAAAAAGACTTTGAAAAACAAATGTGTGTTCAAGATGAAGAAGGATGCAAATGGACAAGTGGTGAAACACAAAGCTCGATTGGTAGTCAAATGCTTTCAGCAAAAGAAAGGGATTGATTTTTTACGAGATCTTCGCACTAGTTGTCAAGATGACATCAATTCCAGTCATACTTTGCTTGGTAGCAAGTATGAATTTGGAGCTTGAACAGATGGATGTGAAGAAAACTTTTCTTCACGGAGATTTGAAAGAAGAAATCTATATGCAACAGCCAGAAGGTTTTGAGGTTTCAAGTGACAACCTAGTGTGCAAACTATCTAAAAGCTTTTATGGCCTGAAGCAAGAAACAATGCAGTGGAATAAGAAGTTTGACTCATGCATGCATAGTCAATGTTACAAGAAGACTACTGCAGATGAGTACGTTTACATCAAGAAATACTCAAACGGGGCTTTCATAGTTCTTCTACTGTACGTCGACGACATTTTGATCGTTGGGAATGACGCAGAGAAGATAAGTCAGCTGAAAAAGAACGTTCCAAGTCTTTTGATATGAAAGATTTAGGAAAGACTCAACAGATTCTCGGATGCAGATTACTCGAGACCGAGAAAACGACAAGTTATGGTTATCTCAAACAAAAGTACATTGCGCGAGTACTTGAAAGATTCAATATGAGTGATGCCAAACCAGTGAGTATTCCACTTGTGAATCATTTCAAGTTGAGCAAAAGATCATGTCCCACATCCAAGGAAGAGATGGGGGAGATGTCTGCTGTACCATACTCTTCAGCAGTTGGAAGTCTGATGTATGCAATGGTATGTACAAGGTCAGATATTGCTATGTCGTGGGTGTAGTGAGTCGTTTTCTTTCTAACCCCGGGAAGGAGCATTGAGAGGTAGTCAAATGGATTCCTAGCTACTTGAAGTGTACTTCTAAGTTATGTCTTTGTTACGTTGTAGCTGATCCAATCTTGGAAGGATATACTGATGCTGATATGGCAGGATATATTGATTGTCGAAAGTCTACTTCGGGTTATGTCTACACTTTTGCAGGGGGAGCCATTTCTTGGCAATCAAGATTGCAGACGTGTGTTGCTTTATCCACTACAGAAGCTGAATATATTGCTGTCGCTGAATCTGGTAAAGAAATGTTGTGGCTAAAACGCTATCTCCATGAACTTGGGATCAAGCAGAAAGAGTACAAGGTATATTGTGATAGTCAAAGTGCAATTGACTTAAGCAAGAACTTTATGTACCATGCCCGCATAAAGCATATTGATGTTCGATATGACTGGATACGCGAGAAGATTGATCAACAGCTATTGAAACTAGTGAAGATCAATACGAAGGAGAATCCATCAGATATGTTAACAAAAGTGGTTACACTGGATAAACTTAAGCTATGCAGAGATATAGTAGGAATGCTTGTTCGGAATTTGCATGGAAAATGGAGAGTTGAAAGTCCTATGCAACATGTAAGCCCACAAATGAAGAAGATGGCTAGCCACCAATGCCTCCACCAACCTTCTTTCACACACACTTTCAACAATGATGTGCTAAATCTTGTCAATGGTGGTGTGCTAATCTTGCCTATAAATATGCTTCGTATTCCGCTCATTCAAAGCATCCTAGAGTGTGATCATTCAACCTTGAGAGTGTTGAAACACAACCAAATTGAGTTGTTGAGAGTTTGAAAGTTTTTTTAGAGTTTGTAAATCTCTTGTTTTTATTCTTGTGAATAATAGAAACTAATTTTTCTCTCAATTATGATTATGATCTTGGGATGATTCCACAATACTAGAGACTCTCTATCTTCATATATGCTCATTATTTTGTCTGTAGCCTTATCCAACCTTTGGAGCAAGCTTATCTAAACTCCACTTTCTCTCGTATGAAAATTATTAGTTTGAGTTACCATATTATTATTATTATTATTATTATTGGGTACAAACCAATTTTAAATTTGAGCACGTTATATTTGCATTATTATTACTATTCTTGGGTACAAACCAATTTTAAATTTGAGCACGTTATCTTTGCACCATTGTCAAGTCAAAAGCGGCATCAAGTTAAGTTTTATTGCATGGCCCATATATAATATAAGAAATAATATAAATGGGTGTTTGGCGGTCAGTATCCATCCATCAAGATTTTGCTGATGAAACTTAATCGTGCTTATTAGTTGTTTCGATTGATTGAGCAAAATATTCGATCCACACCACACACAGATACTATTATTTAATGCATCACATTTATCACACTTTCTGTGGGCCCCACCTCCTCGTGTTAATGTCTGATTCCAACCTGGCAGCAGGTACCTTCAATTCATCAAATATTCAATTCGATCATACGTTTTTTCCCAAAAAAAAAAAGTTACACATGCATATTCGGAGAATTTCGAATCGTTCCTCGTTCTGTTGAAATCACTCTGAATCGAAAAGTAATCGTTAACCATTTGATTTCCTCTAAACCAAACCGAACCAAAAAACTAATTGGTACGATTCTGGAGATTTTACAAATATCTGTACCGAGAACCGAAGAACCAAAATTAAGAATCGAATTATAACACTAGATGTGTTATTAATATATTTCATGTCAACTTTGATCATATATAATATAGCAATAAAAATTTACCTTCACTTAAATTTTATATTTAGTAATACTCGATCTACAATTGTTTTTTTTTTCTATTATGAAATAGTATGAAAGGTTAAAGTATATTTTTTTAAGAAAAAATATTATATTTATATGAATTTTATATTTCCAATATTAGTAATTTAGTCTTAACTAAAATTTAGAGTTACTTCTAAAGTTGATTTCAAAATAAAATCTTTAATACGAGGAAGTATTGATGAATGTTGGTTTTATTATAACATATAAAAATTAAATAACTAAAACTTAGAGTTACTTCTAAAATTGATTTCAAAATAAAATCTCAAATATGATGAATTATTGATGACTGTTGTTTTTTAAAGCAGATATAAAATTAAATATAACTATGTAGTCATTAAAAAAAATTTAAAAAAATAAGAAATTTCCGAAGATCCGACCCAAACCATACCAAATCGAACCGTCTCATTAGTCCCGAATACCGAACCGAAAAATAAAAATATCGGAACCAAACCGAACCGACCTTTTGGTACGGTTCCAGAGGTCAAATTTTAGGATTTCTAAATTTTGGTACGGTTCCGGAGATTTATCAATCTTTTAACCGTACCGACCAACGCTCACCTCTACAAAGAATGAGTTACGTTGTAATTTTAATTTATTTCAAAATAAAATAATTACGGTAAACAAACAGAATTAATACTTTTAATGGATTAATTAATTAATTAATTAACTAATCAGATTGGCGTTATAATAGATGTTCCTATCTTGGGGGTATTTTTGTCTTTCGAACAATGAATGATCAAACTTAAAAGAATTACAAAATGCCTAAAATAGCCTCGCACCAAAGTATATATAAGTACTACTTTGCATCTCCTAAACAAAAACTACACTTTAAAGAAAATAATAATAATTATTCCAAAAAAAAAAAAACAACAAAAATGGCAGCAGCTTCGGATGAGATTGGGGCTCTCACCAGAGCTTTCTCAGGTTCACATTCATTTAATTAATTAATTTTGTTTTAATTAATTAATTAATTAACCTACATAATATATATATAAATTGTGATCATGGAGCAATTTAATTAAAAAGATATTAAATAATAATAATAATAATAAATTAATTTGCATGCAGGTGTTGGTGTGGATGAGAAGGCTTTGATAAGTATATTGGGTAAGCTGAATCCCGAGCAAATGCAGAGTTTCAGGAAAGGCAGCCGGGAATTATTCCGGGAAGACGAGCGTCAATTTGAGAGGTGGGACGATCGCCATATTTTGCAGCTTCGTCATGAATTTTTACGTCTCAAGGTAACAACTTTTCTAAATGCAGAGTTTCTCGAATTTAAATTAATGTCAATGCAATCTTATAACCCAAACCTACTTGTCAACTTTGAATGCTTCGTAATTTTATTTGTCGAATTCTAAAGCTTCATAATCTTATATGTTAAATTCTTGTGCTTCGGTGTAGTATGTGTAGATTTTGACTTTTATTCATGTCTATTTAAAGTTTTGATGAAACTAGCTAGAAACACTTCATCTAACTTAAATTATAAATATATTTTTAAGTATTAATTATTTTTTATTTGTTATCAATTTTTAATACGTGATATATTAAATCAATTATTTATTGATGATCTTTGATTTTATACATAAAAAAAAATTATATCTTTCTACATCAATAAATTTTAAATAATATAACATTTTCTAATTGAAAAATAATAAAAATAAATATATTTGCTAAGTCTGTTATATGATTTAAAAAAATTGTTATAAAATAAAACCTGAAAATCTTATTACTTGATTGTTATTTTAAATAAAAATAAAAAATAATTTTTGAAAGAAAAAAGGAAGTTAAAAATTTAAATTAGAACTTATATATTTGTAACTCTTTAGGTATAAAGTTTTAATGAACACTCCCTAAATACACAATACTACTAGAAGAAATAAGGAAGCGTATATTAAGCATTACTTGGGTTGGCCTATGTTTGTTGTTCAATCTGGACGCTAGGGCCTAGTTTTTTTGTCTGTTAGGATTTTGTTTTGTGTTTTGTGGTTGTTGTTTTATTTGTTTTGTTGCCTCGTATTTTTGGTCTGGGCCCTTTGGCCTTTGTATCCTGTTGGAATCAGACACACGGGTATTATCATGTTGGGACCTTTTATTGTTTGTAGTTTGTTGTGGTTTTTGGTGTTGTTAGGTTATTATCCTGTTGGGGCCAGTTTTAGGCAAGTTTTTGACCTGTTCTCCCAGTTTATTCAGTCGTTGGCTGTATGTTGTATTCGGCTGGTGGCTGCTCTCTCGCACATTTTCTACTTTTTATATAATATTTCTATCGTTTTTTTGTTTTTTTTTTATAAAAGTATATTAAGCATTACAAAAAATTTGTAATGTTGGTGTGTGCATTTAGTTTAGTACTAGTGTTGATCAAACCTAACCATTAGATAACAAAAGTTTTTAAATAACCATTTTATTAAAAGATATTTTTCGCGCTAAAATGTCATATTTAAGAAAAATACAAATAAATATTTAATATGTTTTAATATAATTATTATTTTTTAGTAAAATAAATAATGAATCGATCCAGCCTACTATTACGTCGTATGACGATAATATTTGTTTAATTTTATTGTATGATTTTTTTAGTAAGATATTTTGTAATTTTGAATGTGACCACAATAATGTTTGAGTTTTTTTGGGTGAAGAGCAAATATAGATTCATGAAGCAACTTAAATCCTATCTCATTCATGGGCCACTGCACCAAGTGAATTTGATCATTGATTTAATCACACATACATATACACATGCAATCATGTGTGATTGTATTCAATAAATGGCCAAATACCTCATTAACTGACTAGCGTCCATGTGGAAGCTCTATCGTTTCGAAAAAAAAATAAAATAAAAAGAAGCAATTTTTTTTCTTATTCTTTTGAAAAAGTATATTGAACAAAATAGAGGTGAACAATATTGAATGACATTTTTGAATCATATATTACATATAATAGATGATGGAATGAAGCTCACATAAAAGCGGAGATAAGTATTAGATTTGTTACTCTATGAATGTAGTTTTACATATATATATGTATAAATAATGGTAGTAATTAATTATAGGATGCGATTGTGCTTTGGACGATGCACCCTTGGGAGAGAGATGCTCGAATGTTGAAAGAGTGGTTGAACAAAGGACCTCAATACAACAATGTGCTCATAGAAATCGCGTGCACGAGATCTTCTGATCAATTATTGGGCGCTAGAAGAGCCTATCACTCCCTCTTCAATCACTCCATCGAGGAAGATGTTGCATTTCACGTTCATGGACCTGAAACAAAGGTCAAATTAAATTATCATACTTATATATATTACTATACTATATTTAAATAAATAAATATTAATTAGACGAAAGGTGTGTTGTGCAGCTTTTGGTTGCACTTTTGAGCTCTTACAGGTACGAGGGCCCAAAAGTGAATGAAGAAATTGCGAAATTTGAGGCCAAAGCACTTGTTGATGCCATAAGGGAAAATGAAAAGAAGGGTGGTCGTCTATTGGAAAATGAAGAGGTTGTGAGGATATTATCCACTAGGAGTAAGCTCCATCTTCACGCAATTTACAAACATTATAAAGAAATTAGTGGCAACTACTTTGACGAGGTATATATAGAATTCAAGATTTTTTTTTTAATTTTCATGTATGTCAATTATAATGATATATATTTTTCATAATTACTATCCGACCAAATATTGGTTATGATTTAAAATTTTGTGTTGCAGGATATTGATGGCGACTCGCACCTTGTCAATGTGGTTGTACAGTGCTTATGCGTACCACACAAATATTTTAGCCAGGTAAAGTACGACATAAAATTTAGGTTGCATACAATTTTTTTAATTATTTTTGATAAATTTTATATTGCAAGTAAGCTCAAAGGTAAATTTACCATTAACGTATTCTATTTACAATTATTTTCACCTTCTAAACCAAATTTATCAAACATGCATGATTTATATTTAATTGTAGGTCTTGGATGCATCATTGAGATATGATGCAGATGAGATAAGCAAAGAAGGGTTGACCAGAGTAATTGTGACAAGAGCAGATGCAGATTTGAAGCAAATTAAGGAAGAATACCACAACAAATTTGGTGTGGATCTTACCAAAAGGATTGAAGATGTGGCCAATGGGAACTATAGAGATTTCTTGCTCACTCTAGTTGCGAGAGGAGATTGAGTTGAGTTTTGGGGAATGTTTTCAATAAAAGCGTTTGAAATATCCTAATAATATGGTTTACTCTATGGTTTTATCTCTACAAACTCACTTTTTAATTTCATTTTGACCTCTATGGTTTGGAGATTGTCATGACATCATATTGTTGAGGTGATTAATGAGTAATATCAAGCAAAAAAAATTTCTTTTATGTGATATTATGATCGATATGATTGTGTATTGCATTGTTCCCGTCGTCCTAATAATTTTTGAGGGAGAAACAGGTCGTATGCAAAAGGATGACATGTATTCCTCACAATGTTATAATTTTGTAACGTTAACAGTTTTGTTAGTATCACTACAACAAACACAATTAGTAGGAATAACATAATTGGCATGGCATGTAAGTTGTGCCTATTCAATAGTTATATGGCAACTACATGAATTAGTCGTGCCTATGTATCGGTAGCATAATTAACACAGCGTTAATCATGCTTATTGCTTCATTATCAGTCTAACCTTAAGGAGTCTGATGTGAAAATCGTGGAGCATATAATTCAGTATGTTCATGGTACTGTGGATTTAGAGATTTTATACTCACATGATACGGGTGATAGTTTGCAGGGTATTGTGTTGTCGATTGGATTGAAAACGTCGATGGCCGACGGAGTACGTCTGGTGGATGTTTTTATATGGGCAATAATTTGATTTTATGGTTGAGCAAAAAGCAAAATTGCATGGCCTATCCATGCTGAGGCCGAATATATCTCTGATGGAAGTTGTTGCTCTCAGTTAGTGTGGATGAAATAAATGATGCTTGGATTTGGCTTCAAGGTAAAAATCATAAACATTTTTTGTGATAACACCAGTGCAATTAATATCTCTAAATCTTGTTCAACATTTTTTTATGAAAGACAATATATGTTACTACTTTATTAGCAATCTGGTTAAGAATGAAGTGATTATTCTTGAATATTTTCCAACACAAAACCAGTTGGTTGATATTTTCACCAAGAGAGTGGATTCTCATAGGTTCATCCCTCTAAGAAAATCTTTAGTGATGTGTACCATTTGAATACTTGCGTAAATTTATTTTATATTATACTGTATTGTATAGTACTATGTATCTCATATATTCGCATTGTGTGCAAGCATATAGAATATTACATTAGTCATACTTTGCATTTTGCCTTAATTTCTCCACAAAGTCATGATATATGTTTGAACTCTGTATAATCCAGTAAGGTTTTATTAACTAAAGTCGTTTGAGTGTTCTTACATGCCGTGGGACTTATTCAATTCTATCAGAAAGAGCTCCGTCACACAATGATCTATTGAGAAAGCTAGCACATGGCTGGCTTATTAAGGGATCTACTATTAAAAAAAAAAGATTAATCAACAAAAATTATAGTGAAGGTTGAAAGTTATGATAGGAATTGATTGTGTGGTATTCCAACATGGTATAATAGGATGGTCATCTTCATAATAAGCCCAGTGCAATATAGTTTATAATGTTCTTGTACAGTTTCAGTTTATATTACATAAAATCATTATTTCAAAATAATGGGGTCGAGTTTCACCAATGTGGTGATTTTTACCAAGTAAAAAGTGACTTTGAATAATAAGGCTTGTTGTCGTATGACCGCCAACGGTTACAACTGATATAAATTAGGCAGTTTAATCGGAGGTTACAATATATTTTATGGTGTAATTGAGGCAATAAGTCAGGAGGGAATATGAACAGATTCTTATTACCTAGAAAGTAAATATGTGGGAAAAATAAACGAGACACCAATGATGTCGATCTGTTGTGGAGATCGACAAGGAGAGTGGTTCTTCAGAATTTTTATTGAGGGACTGTAAAAAGATGTGTTACAGCTATAAGAGAGTGTAAAATCTATGTGAGGGTAGTATTTTTGGGTACATTTGTCATGTATATCTAGTGGTATTTTTCGTGTTGTGGTGAGTTGTTGTGTTTGTTCTTGTTCTTTGAAAAGCCCGAAGGGACCGTTTATACATAGATAAAGTGACACGATAATAAATGCACTGTGTCAGCTAGAGACAAAGGGTGGCGTCATGTGTATCCATGCACTCGTCTTTTGAGGATGAGAGGAGTTGGGCGGTGGCCTATCAGATTTATCGGTTCGTCGTTCAAATTAGGAGAGATCGCCAATCATCTTCGAGAAGACTTAGAGTAAGATCGGCAAGAAGTGATGTTTTCCAATCAGTGGTCGACAGACCTAACACCACATCTTGGATTGTTCGCGTGTTTGTAGCGGGGACTTGTGTAGGCCTAATTAAGCATATGAGCTTTACTCTTTGCGGGTCATGCCTTTAAGAAATTTTGGTATAATATAGGGGCCCTCATGATTTCATGTGTTGAGGGAACGCCTATACACCTTGAAAGCAATTAATCTCAAAATTTTGCCGATCGGGCGTGGCTATGTTGATAAGATGTCTCTGAGGCATTAAATGATTGGATGTAACTTATCGAAATTTGATTGGTCTGAAAAAGTGTGTATTTTATATATTTATTAGCGTTTTTTTATGTGCTTTATTGCACTTATATGTTTTTTGACTTATTTATTTATTAGATGAATTCAAGTGTAATAATATATTTATTATTTATTTTCAGAATATTGGAGTAATTTCACAGACAACGAGAAACTAAACAAAGGCTTCCAGCCGAAGCAGTATGGGGGTGCCCCATACCAGTCCAATTTTGGTTCATATGTTTTAGTTGTGGAAGAAAAGACCCAATTGATATGAGGTTATACGTAGAGATGTTAAACGGGCTAGCCCTAACAGTTTCGGGCTAGCCCTAGCGGGCTTCGGGCTAAACGGTCCGGGCCTAAAAAGCCCAGATTTAAACGGGCTACCAATAAAAGGACCTATCCCTAACCCTAGCGGGTTTCGGGCTAAACGGGCTATGCGGGCTATAATAATAATAATAATAATAATAATAATAATAATAATAATAATAATAATAATAATAATAATAATAATAATAATAATAATAATAATAATAATAATAATAATGTATCCAAAAATAAAATATAAATAAAAAATATATAAATAATTACAACTTCTAATTAACGATTGTTTTCAAGGGCTATTTGGTATTTACCGCTCTATATATACAACTGCACATCATATATGAACACACACTACAAACTCTTAAATAACATATTTTTTTTACAAAGAAAAATATATTCGAATTATTATTTACAATTACCATTTTACTACTTATTTTGTACGCTTTCCAAAATATTTGAATTATTACTTACAATTACTATTTTACTACTTATTTTGTACGCTTTGCAAATTTGTACGATATTATATCATTATAAATTCTATCACTATGTTCCATTTGTTAGGTCTTTGTCTCATGTATTTCCTATTAGTCATTCTGATTGACTTAAATATTTTGGTGTGGAGTACAATAAGAATATTGTTAATAATTATCTTTCAAAATCATATGATTCGTTACAACTCATACTTACATGTGAAATGAAATTGCAAAATTGTAATATACAATGAATCTATGAGCATATTACTTACTTGCTGCAAACATTTACAACGCCCAACTCAAGTTAAACGGGTCAGCCCTAGCGGGTTTCGGGTTAGCCCTAACGGGCTTCGGTTTAAACGGTCTGGGCCTAAAAAGCCTTGATTTAAACGGACTACCAATAAAAAGCCCTAACCCTGTTTTTTTCAGGGCTAAACGGGCCGACCCGTCGAGCCAAGGACCGTTTAACATCTCTACGTGGATTGTTGAGAAAATTACCTAGGCTACTACCCTATATCATTTTTAATATACATATACATCCCATATATAAAATTTAACAAAACAATCAAAATTTCCCATTTTATTTGTACAAACTAGTACGTACCCCCGTGCAATGCACGGGACATAGATATTAATGAATTATTTTCAGACGACTATGTTCGTTTAAGTCTAAAAATCAATAGATTTATCATATATTTTCACTTGTATATTAGGGATAGCTTGTAAAATAATTAATATATTATCTATACATATTTAATTCTTTTTTTACCGGTTATACATATTTATTTCTTAATTTGAAATAAAAAAAAATGTTTGACCAGTTGAGTATTAAATCAGCATTAATTAATTTGTTAAGCAAGTAAAGATGCAAAGCAAGACAATTTAATTATCCAGCAATTTAGGGTAATATATAGTTATCTCCATTATTAAACATGATTTTTAAAAATAAAACAACATCAGCCCCAAATAATAGGCAACATTCATGGTTTTGTTGAAAACCAAAATAACAAAATCCTTAATTAATGGGTAGCATT
>CACSLK010003174.1:8935877-8946222 GCA_902706635.1 Striga hermonthica
GCAGGTGGAGCTCGCCGGGAAGAGGAGGGCTTGGACCTGCGGACGAGCTTGGGGCAAGCTTGGTTGTTGGTGTGAAGGCCTCCGGGCGGTGGTTCGCCGGATTTTCTGGTGGTCGGAGTTTGATGTGTGGAGGATGGAAGAAGAAGTTTGAAGAAGAGCTCTATCTCTCTCTCCCTCTCTCCGTTTCTACGGTTTTCTCCATTTTTTTCTTTTTTTTTGTTTTTTTGTTTTTCTAAGGCTATTAGTTAGAGCTGTGGGTTTTTTAATTTATCTGGTGAAGGGAAAAAATAATTGAGCTGCTTTCCTTATCCGATCCCAAGACAAAAGTGGGGAATGGATATATTTATATGAGTGGAAACTAGGGTTTGGTCCCTTTTTGGGCTCAAAATTGGACTTGTCATTGGGCTTTAATACTTGGACATAATCGGGCTTGGAAAATTAAATATATCCGACTAAATTTAAAAATGTCTCGATTAAAAAAATAGTTGGGCCCGACAATTAAAATATTACTTGATTTGGAATTTAATTCGACTATTCGAACTAAAAATGGGCCGACTAATTAAATAATTGGACTTGTTCGGGAATTAGATAAATTTCCAAATTTTCTAATACTCGATAAAAATAATTTATCGAGACTTAGACTTAGAATTTTTCTCTTGTTTTTGAAATAATAATTTGAACGTTCTCTCCATGGCTTAGACTTGAAATTTAATAAATTATGCGATTAATACTAATACTTCTCGGCATAATTAATATATTATTATTTCTGATAAACAAAATCGAGCTAAATATATAATTTTTGGGTCGGGGCTTACAATTTATCCTCCTTAAAATATTTCCGTCCCCGGAAATGACAAAACTAAAACCTAAGTCCAACTTGACTATAAACTAGAAACTAAAATACAAAGTACAAAAGTACTAATTAAAACTGAAAATCTGGATATCTAGCTCTGAATTTGGTCTTCTTCTTAAGGGTTATCTTGGCTTTGCCATGTTAACTCCGGCTTCAAGCCCCCAGGTAAATCCGGACTAGTGACTCTTATTTCAAGTCTCCATAGTTTACCCGGCTTTTTACTATTATACACCATTAACCCAAGTTCGAGAACTGAGGGTCTCTAACTGGATATTGTATAGGTCTGCTCCGGTCATAAACCGGTTTCATTGGTACTAGTTTGCCATGGTGATTCGCCAAAATTCACTACGTGCCTTAGATAAAATCCAAGACAAAATTTTTAGAAACTATATTTAGGAACCTCATAAGAAGCTAATCTATTCTCTTAACGGGGTCGCCCTAGCTATGGCGACATACCTGGACTTAAAGAGGCCTACCCCTCGGCCTTTTGACTAGCGTACCTTCCGCCACAAGGTGGTCGTAGGTACTACCTCACATGTCAACTCGGATCAACGCGAGTCTCATCTAAGTTCCCACGTGTTCGAGCTCAACTCCTCAAACTTGAGGTGTGGAGAAATTTGCTAAACATTTTCACAAAATTTCGGCGGCAAACCCAAAAGAAATTTAGGCTTAGCTCACCATCTTGACTATAAGCTGGAAAATGGCTGGGGTAACTAAGCAGTTGTTTCTTTTCGATTGTGACCCTCAGATCACCCTGTTGTACACACTAGTCTGAAAGTCTTTCTGTGGCTGGCTTGTACGCGACTTTCGTCGCTTCAGGATTGTATAAATCTTTGTGTTGATCACTGATTTTTACTCCCTTGTCTGTCGGTCTACTATTGACCGAAAAATATTCTCTCGCTATCTCTTTCTGGTATGTCAGCAATCCACACTCGTATCCGTACTAAAACGTACGGTGTCATGTCTACTCTTTTTTATTAACTGCTTTAGTGGTAAATCGTTCTTCTAAACGGGTCTGTCATTCAGAACGCAAGCCTTTAAGCGTTCTGAGCATCTTTTCTGATTATCCATCGATCTGTAAAGCTGATGATGACAACTAACAGTTGTGGTTCGACTCATCGTGACTCGGCTCCTGACGAGGCGGCACATTGCGTGCGGTATGCCACATGCGGTTTACCCACTACCCGAGGCCCACGGGCACAGAACACCTGCATGCGGTACCTGCGTGCGATGTACTTGCGGTGTCAGAGTCGCCTGCAATCACGAACACGGTCGCGTCCATGCCTTACTTTAGTAGCCTTATTGTACTGCGACGTACAACTTTGAATGGTGCCACGACCACTGACGCAGGGGCGTGCTTGGGCCACGACTGAGGGAATCGGTGCGTTGACTGGTATGTTGAACGGACGCATGGGCGTTGGGCAGAGCGCAGGGGCGCGGCTCGGTCGGACTCGGTGCACGGGCACGCACTCGGTGGCTCCGCCCTTACAATAGGGCGAAAGCGGGATAAACACATGGGACATTTGTATGCGCTCCAGATATGTGCTAATGCACGCAGGTTGTGCTTGGATCTATATGCTTCTTAGTGCAAATCGAGTATCTTATTGCTTAAATGGGTATACTTTACCCAAGGTTACTAAAATCTTACTATTAAGGCTTCTGTGTTCTCTCTTTCTTTCTATCACGTTTGCTCTTCCTTACACTGTCTCAGCCTAATACTGAAAAATTGCTCTCTGTTGTGGAGAAAATCTTCTACTTTGTTCACTTGACGACTATCCCAAGCTATCTTTATGCTTACTACTCAGCTGATCCTTCATAATTTCTTTCTCAAAGTCTAATCTAAAACTAGTGATGTCGAAACACCACCAATACTTAGAGGTGAACTCATCACCTCAACCTTCACATGCTTTTTGATCTTGAGACATCGGCTCCCTCGACTTCTGGTGGAGGATGTCCGAGCTTCAAGTGAATCTTGGAACTTGTAGTTTTCCCGCATGGGGTCAACAATTTTTCAGCTCTCGAAGGTGAGTACTTACTCTCCTCCTTGAGTCTACTTAGCTTTCGGTAATGGGTGAACATCTTCTTTTCTTTATGAACCGTCAAGCGCACTATAAAGTGACGCGCTTGGTCCAACAATTCCCAATTCGGATTTGGGTCTTCAGCTCTTGTAGGTTCTTGACGTCTCATGCGTTTGGCTCTGTTAACACTGGTTCTATTCCGTCACCTAGTCAATTGAATTCAACCTATCAGTCAGGTGGTCTTCCTGCTCCATTTCTAAAATACGTTCACATGATTGCGAATAACGATTAACTCTCCGGACGCTGTCAGCAAAGTGTTCTATCTCTTCACGAATTCTAGATTTTTTTCCCTATCGGCACATCATCCATGTGCTCACAACTTCCAACCTAAGAGTTGTGGCATTTGGCACAGGTATGTGAACTTTTCCTGAGTCTTCGTCTTTCTAAACAAACTATCTTTAAATTTTCGCTACGCGTGGTTGGTTCTTCTTCTTGAATTATGGTTGTTGCGATCTCCCACTCGAGTTTCGTTGGATCTCCTGGTGGCTGCTACGGTCTGTCGTCTATGCATTATTATACTATTAGAATCTTTCTTGGGTGATGGCTCCTTTTCGAGACGACGTGTAAGTCTCCTCGGTGTCAAATCATGATTTGACGTGCGATCTTTGCTCTTGTTTCTGTTAAACTCGATCTTCTCTTTCTTTGACTACTAGAGATTATCTCATATGGGAATATGTCTACTATGGTTCAGCTTCAAGCCTACATGGTACTTCCCGGACTTATGGCTTTTATTTCAATCCTCTAGGACTTACCCGGACCTACGACTCTTATACACTGAAACTCTCGCCTCTTATACTTTCTTGAAGGCATCTTGCCAGTTTTAAGTGAGACAATCTCTAGAATTAGAACTTATCTCATGCGTACATAGTTCAGACAATGAAAAGTCCATTGTCTTACCTATGTACCGATATCTATCGACTTATTCTTCTTTTAACATTTCCAACATTGATTCATCAAGAAATCTCGAGCAGTCTCTCTCTCTTTCTCTCTCTTCATTTATTATCAATGTGGCTCGTCGCACGATCTCCGTTATAACTGTGAGTACGACGATCACACTTGTCCGTAATGCCTGTTTTCTAATCTTCAAAAATGCTAATTTCTAGCTACAACTTGCATTTCGTAGCCATGGTTGGCCACTAGAATCCGAATGTCATTCTTCATTCTGATAATGACTGTCTTCTTCTCCTTAGTGTCTCTGAGGTGACGAGCAAACGCGCTCTTACGAGCAAAGTCGCACTCGTACTCCTCTGCTGAGCGACCCCCTTACTGAAGGGCATATAAATCTCACTCCATTCTCTCGCAAAAACGACGCGGTGAAACTAGACTTCTGGAATCTACTTGAGCCACTCTCATGTCAGCTCATAACGCTCCTCCTTCCCCAAACACCAGTAGTCGTTCCACCAGTCTCGAAAATTGGCCTACGACTACGACATGTTTCCGCTCTGCGAATGGGTTCGGAGTTCTGCATGGTGGCTTTCTCGATAGCCACAACTATTAAACTAACACCGTATAGCCGATTAAAAAATAGCTATACTATACTTAGCGAATTTTTAACAAATTTCCGGAAACACCTAGCTTGGCTAGAGTTCCGGTTTATACTTAACTCTTCTAAATTCTGACTAGAGTTCTGATATAGTCTAGAGTTGGACTTAACTTAACTTTCTATAATTTTGTCTAGAGTTCTCTTTCTATTCGGAGGATAGCTACTAGGCCCCTAAAATCTCATGCTATATTCTCATGCACTTGCAGAAATATTAAACTTAGGTGACTTACCTCGGAGTCGGCGCGACGTGAGCGTGGCGTGGTCATGCTTTTCTAAACTTTTTAAGTATACAGAACCACAAAGTGGCTCTGATACCAACTGTAACACCCCGCCTACTTATTCTAGAAATAATAAAATCAGAGTAAAATTTTTGATTTTTATTTTCGAAAAACTCTTTAACTTTATTTTCGAAAATACTCATACTAACTCGCAGGATGCTACTAACTTAAACTCTTTCTCATGCAGACGTAAATAAATACATGCAACCTAATCGAATCTGTTATATATGATAACACGGAGATAAAGGCAGTAAACATGCATATGTCTGATAATCTCATAATACATACTAATTCTGAAATGTGCGGAAGCTGAAACATAATATGTCTACGCATAATATTAACACATGTTCAATGAATGACATGTAAATGCGTTACAAAAGAAATGACCACAACCACCGCTGAAATCTAACGCGCCACGCGCCGCTCCGTCACCTGAAAAACATAATAGGGGCGTGAGCAAAACCGCTATGCTCCGCAAAGACCAGTACTTAATTATACAGCATCGTTAATAACAATATCATGACTTTAAGTATATAAGAACTGATCTGAACTGAAACTGTAACTGGGGCATCTGGTGGTCATAAGGACCCTGGGCTTAAAAACCAATCATGTACACACTCCGAGAAATCATTAAGGCCCGTTAAGGCCTCCCTCAGAACTACGGGGGATCATTAAGGCCCACCACGACCTCCCTCATGGTGAACTAACTATTTTTCATACATACCTCGGACATGGTACGGAAATTAAAGACGATGTATAACCAGTACGTGACCCCCACCTGGTAAACTGCTACTGATGCAAGTGCTGGTTGAATGGTAGTTGTCGGAGGCTCGACTCTCCTTAAGCTACACAAATTATTGAGCAGAAAGTACTAAGTACTAAGCTCAAACTGAAAACTTGATTATTATTAATATCTGATCTTACTAGGTTCTCTCGCTCGATTATAAAATCATTTAATCTGAATTTATAGGACTTGAGCTATTTTGGAAAGATTTGTTGACTTTAGGCATTCTAGAGTTCTCTGGAATATTTCTAACTCTGGTCTGCTTAACTGATGTATCTGATCTAGCTTATCTAACTGGTCTGATTTTTATCTGAACTAGCTTATTTTGATCTAACTTATCGGACTGGGTTCGGAAAAATACTAAATCTCTGTTCACGCCCAAACCGGTATTCCGAACTGCTATTCTCGAATCGTCCAGACTATCTGGACCTATTCGACTGAACTGGATCGGTGACTTGATCTGAGCCGGCCGATTGCTCGTCTGACTAGGTACAACTCGGGTTAACCGTAGTCCGGGTACATACGCACGGACACGGCATCAGCCAACGCACAACTTTTCTACTCGGATCTAGAGTTCATCCGGTCTGACCGGGAAAAGGCCGAACTAGGGTTCTCTACTCAACCGGCTATCTATCTCGGTTCAAGCCAAAACTCAAACTCTAAGTTTAACGTGATTTCTAGTGATTTTAGGCCCAACAACTACAATTAATTCTCAACCGGATAATATCTAGTAATTTTCACAAAAAGCAGCTAAAGCCCAAATTATTAAGCATACCAAATAGTCTTCAAAATTTACGAAATTTTAATCATATCACATTTAGCATTTATAAGATTTTTTTTATAAAATTTCAACGCATTTTGAGGCCTTTAGCATTTTTTTTTCCAAAAACTGAGCATATCGACTACATATTTAACAAATCCGGTAAAAATAGTAAACGGGCACCAAAAATCACGAAACTCAACATATAATCTCCTTAACATGAATAAAGTCCAAGTTCAAAACCTCAAGTCTCAAGTCAACATCTATCACGTTCAACTTAAAATTACTACGACCGGCAATTTACTCGATCCACTAGATCTCCTATCAAACGGACACTAAAATTTAATTCGATTACATTTTAAGCCTCAAGTAAACGGGACGAACTTAATCATATTTATTTCAGCATTTTATCACGACTATATAATAAGTCCCAAAAATTCTCTTTAAGCTCGTATGTCCCGATTAAATCGAAAATCACTCAAATCAACATCTTTTTGTTAATTTTATATCATCTCAAATATTTTATCTAAGCCATTGGAGTCCGGTTTAAGATCTTTCACCTTAAAATGGCTCGTATCGAAGCAAATGAGAGTAGATCGGGCTAGAAAATGGGTCCAATAAAACAAATCGGGCCAGATTAGGGGCAGTGGGCCTTGTACTCGGGCTGAGGGTGCTGAAATCTGACTAAAAATGTTGCTGGTCACGCGCGTGGACTGCAGCTGGTCGGATTTGGAG
Source organism: Striga hermonthica (assembly GCA_902706635.1). NCBI lineage: Eukaryota > Viridiplantae > Streptophyta > Magnoliopsida > Lamiales > Orobanchaceae > Striga > Striga hermonthica. The sequence goes on from CACSLK010003174.1 coordinate 8,942,909, forward strand.
CAAGGGGCGCGGGTCCGGGCTGTTTCTCGCAAAGTGGCGCGAGCTCGAGCTTGGGAGTGCTTGGTCGCGAGCTTGTGCGAGATAGACAGCGGGAGCTGCGGCCTGGTTGCGGGAAGTCATCGGAAAAATGCGATCTAGGATGGTGCTGCGCTGGGAATGGAGCAGGCTAGACGGGGCTCACGATTTCGGGCCTGAGTCGCGCCGGAGAGATGGGTAGCGGGCTGAGGAAGATGACTGTTGAGGTCGTCGTATAGGGAGGACGACGGTGGCTCTGGCTCGCCGGAAAACGCACGACTGCAAGTTGGAGGTGGAGCTCGGGCTGCGGAGGTGAGCTGCAGGTGGAGCTCGCCGGGAGGAGGAGGGCTTGGACCTGCAGACGAGCTTGGGGCGAGCTTGGTTGCCGGCGTGAAGGCCTCCGGGCAGCGGTTCGCCGGATTTTCTGGTGGTCGGAGTTTGATGTGTAGAGGATGGAAGAAGAAGTTTGAAGAAGAGCTTTATCTCTCTCTCCCTCTCTCTGTTTCTACAATTTTCTCCATTTTTTTCTTTTTTTTTTTTGTTTTTTTCTAAGGCTATTAGTTAGAGCTGTGGGTTTTTTTAATTTATCTGGTGAAGGGAAAAAATAATTGAGTTGCTCTCCTTATCCGATCCCAAGAGAAAAGTGGGGAATGGATATATTTATATGAGTGAAAACTAGGGTTTGGTCATATTTTTGGGCCAAAATTGGACTTATCATTGGGCTTTAATTCTTGGACTATAATCGGGCTTGGAAAATTAAATATATCCGACTAAATTTAAAAATGTCTCGATTAAAAAAATAGTTGGGCCCGACAATTAAAATACTACTTGATTTGGAATTTAATTCGACTATTCGAACTAAAAATGGGCCGACTAATTAAATAATTGGGCTTGTTCGGGAATTAAATAAATTTCCGACTTTTCTAATACTCGATAAAAATAATTTATCGAGACTTAGACTTAGAATTTTTATCTTGTTTTCGAAATAATAATTTGAACGTTCTCTCCATGGCTCAGACTTGAAATTTAATAAAATATGCGATTAATACTAATACTTCTCGACATAACTAATATATTACTATTTCTGATAAACAACGTCGAGCTAAATATATAATTTTTGGGCCGGGGCTTACACTGCCCATCCCAAGGGGTGTACTAAACAAGCAACCACCCAGCCAGAGGCCTTAGTCATGGTGGATTTGACTTCACACTTGTCCACCCAATCGAGGATTGCTCCAAACATGAGGCCACCCAGCCCGGAGGCGTGAGAATTTGACCAGCCTGCCCATCCCAAGGGGTGTTCCAAACAAGCGACCACCCAGCCCGAAGTCCTTAGTCATGGTGGGTTTGTCTTCACACTTGCCCACCCAATCAAGGAATGTTTCAAACAAGAGGCCACCCAGCCCGGAGGCGTGAGCATTCGACGAGCCTGCCCATCCCAAGGGGTGTTCCAAACAAGCGACCACCCAGCCCGAAGGCCTTAGTCATGGTGGACTTGTCTTCACACTTGCCCACCCAATCGAGGAATGTTCCAAACAAGAGGCCACCCAGCCCGGAGGCATGAGCATTCGACCAGCCTGCCCATCTCAAGGGGTGTTCCAAACAGGCGACCACCCAGCCCGAAAGCCTTAGTCATGGTGGGTTTGTCTTTACACTTGCCCACCCAATCGAAGAATGTTCCAAACAGGAGGCCACCCAGCCCGAAGGCGTGAGCATTCGACCAGCCTGCCCATCCCAAGGGGTTTCCAAACAAGCGACCACCCAGCCCGAAGACCTTAGTCATGGTGGGTTTGTCTTCACACTTGCCCACCAATTGAAGAATGTTCCAAACATGAGGCCACCAAGCCCGGAGGCGTGAGCATTCGACCAACATGCCCATCCCAAGGGGTGTTCCAAACAAGCGACCACCCAGCCCGATGGCTTTAATCATGGTGGTTTTTTTTTCTTTGAACCTTTCGACCTGCCACTGAGGTCAAATGGGAACACATCGAGCAAATAGATATGATAGTAATTGATCATTTTCGTTAGTCCCATAATATTCATAATTATATCGAGCAAGATAAAGAATCAAGCATATTTTTCGACCTTCCTTTCCTGATTGTACATGATGGCATGTGCTCGAATTCTTCGACCTGCCACTGAGGTTGAAAAAGAAAACATCGAACACAAAAACATATAATAACACCCGATCATTCTGTTAGCCATCCAAATAATAATCCCCACCGTATCCATATGCATCACAGTCTCTTCAACAATTCGCCCAAAGTACTCAGACAATGAACATCTCTAAAAAACGGTGCTAAAAGACTCAATGTGTCCATAAACCACGTGTCGATCACACACGACCACCGAACAAGAGTTGAGAATAGTTTTGTACCTGAAGGTCGAGAATACCACTCCAAATTGTCTTGCCTCTCCAAAAGAGAATGATTTCTACCTTTGAGATTGCCACCGGTGATCGACATCATCCATGCTCGTCTTTCGTTATCATCTACCTTTGATGGACTCATGCTCGTTCTTCATTATCATCTACCTTTGATGGACTCATGCTCGTTCATTTTGTCTTCGACACTCAACCGCTCGTCCGCCATAGCTCGACAAGACTCGGGTTATTTCGTTGTTTCCTCGACAAGAATTCAGAGAGATATCATTTATCCACATTATATTCAAGATATACATTTTGCAATGCTCCACGCAATAAAAACAAGAGATCAAATACAAATATCACCATCTCCTCGACTTAAGACATGCTCGACATGTTTAAAAATTATGAATAATCAATTCGACAAAATCCACATTTTTACATGAAAATTAAAATGAGAGGTTCCAAATATATCAAGTATCAAATCATATAATTTTAACCAGTCTCCTCGGGCTCATCGATAAATGCATCAAACACACGATAAGCACAATCACAAAATATCCTCAATTCGAAATCACGACCCTCATTCATTTTCAATAAAATATGTCAACAAACAAATCAAACAATCCCTCGCGCAAATCATATAATCATCCACAAATAAATCCAATAATCCCAAATGTTTGTCCCATTTTTGTTACGTTTTTCTTGATTATTTTCCTTGTCTTTTTCCCCCATTTTATGTTTTTCGTGATCGTTTTGGTCCTTTTTATTTCTTGTCGTGTGTTTCCATTTATTTAGAGTCTCCTTGTGTTTTTTCGGTTATTTACTTTGTTTTCTCTGTTTTCGTTGTCGTCTTGAGTGGTGTGCAGGTTGGAACTCTCGGGACAATAGTTTTTCTGGTATTTATTCGTCGGGCAAGCGTGACTATTTAGAAGGC
>CACSLK010003174.1:8946487-8965549 GCA_902706635.1 Striga hermonthica
GCGCGACACGACCACCACGGCGCGACACCTTCCATCTCCACGGCGTGGCAACAGGCGCGGCGACCATCTCCCTCACGATAGAAGTCCAGCCCCACGGCGTGGCACCAGCACCATCACGGCGCGGAAGCACCTGCACGGCACGGCCCTTTCACCCCTCCGCGGCGCGACATCTTCCTCACGGCGTGAGTCCCACCTGCTTTTTCACGAGCTCCGCCCAGATTTTAGGGCTGCGGCCGCGACTTCTCCTCCGCGGCCGCGGCGAACAACAAGCAGCTCCCAGCGCTCAACTTCAGAGGGGAAAATTCGCGGCCTCGGAGCGTGTCGCGGCCGCGGATCTCTTCTTCACCGTGGCCCACGAGCCCCTCCGCGGCCGCGACCTTCGCGCAGATAGTTTTTTTATTAGAGCAGATTTTGTGTTTTTCCGATTATTCACGATCGGGCATCCTAGGTTTTGAGATATTTTGGGGTGGTTCCTTCTTTTCTTCTTTCCCAACTCGTTTTTTTACTTTTCTTTTATTAATTTTGCACGTAGAACACGGATCGGATTTCGGATTTTGCTATTTCTCTCGGATTAATCTTGTTTACCGGATTGACATCCAATTTCCATTAATCGTAAGTTTTTCGTTATATCTAATCTATGGATTTATTCGTTTCGATTATGGATGATTGTGTCGATTATTCGATCATGAGTAGCTAAATTCAATTGCTAAGGATTAGGGGATTGATGTTTTAATTCGTTCGTGATTGTCGGGCTTGAGATTGTTCAATTTGTACGAGTCGAGCTTTTGATAGGGTTTTTCAATTATTATATTTGAATATTGAGGATTATTGAAGGGTGACACTTCAATTTCCAATTGATTTCAATTGAGTTCGATTTATTCTTGTTTGTAGTTGTTAATTCTAAACGGGCTAGTTGACTAATCATCTTCTAGTCTAAGTTAATCGACTCTTATAACCGAAAGGGGAGGAGTCGGTCGAAATAAGCTCGTATGAACTAGGCTTGTTCGTAGTTGTATTGCCTAGGCGTTAATTGAATTGTTAATTTGTCGTTTAAGCTTGTTCTCTTGTTACGAACAGTTATTGAGAATGAAAACTTGAACGATAGGTTATTCAAATCATTTAGCCGAATAATCTCTTGCCCATCAATTGCATTTTCGGACCAAAACGGATATCTCCGACTCCCTAGCTCGTTTAATCCTATTTGTTCTTCGTCTTTGCTTGCTACTTTTATTGTTTAATTTAATTATTTGCAGTAGTTGATAATTATAGACCAATCCAATTATTTGAACTAGAGTGTTTAGGAATTTTATTTCTTTTATTTCTTTTTGTGTTCTTGAATAAACGTGCATTATATTCCGGCTAACCTTCCTCGTGAGACACGACCCGGTGTCCGAATCTTTCGATTATACTCCGGAAAATATTTACAACAAAATTGGCGCCGTTGCCGGGAAATGTTTAGGATGTATTTTGTGCGCTTATTTTAATTTATTTTTCGTGTTTCTCTTGTGTTCTTTTTAATTATTTTGTGCGCTTATTCAATTTATTTCTCTTGTATTCTTATTAACCGGTGTGAAAAATTTAGTTCTCTTTAGACCGTCTCCAACCGAGCGGCAAAACGCAAAAAATGGGGGAAAATCTCTCTAATGGTACTGCAAACTCAAACCCAAAATGGGTTTTTGAGTTCCTCTCTCTTGATTTTGATGCAAATTTGCGTTCCTGCAAAGAAAATGCGTCTGTACTTCTATTATTCCAACTCAGTCCTTTTTATTTTTATTATACAAAGAATTTAAAATGTAAAAATAAAAATAAAAAAACGAAATTGTATGTGGTATGCGGAAACTAAACTGGAAGAGACACATTGGGTGATGTCAAAATAATGTTATCGCATTAGAATTTTATATGTATCATGTATCGACAACAACAACGACAAAGCATTTTAGTCCCAAACAAGTTGGGGTAGGCTAGAGATGAAACCCAAGTATCAATATTTTAATAAAAAATTATAATAAATTGAAATAATATAATTTTTCTATAATATGATATTTATCAGCATTTTATGTATGTGTATATATTATATTTAGTATTAGTAATTATTGTCAAGTTAAATACTGTTTTATATTTTTATTACTATATATTAGTATATTTTAAAATAAATTACAAGCAATATTAATAGTGTGGTTTAATTTGTAAAATGTAAAATATGTAAGTAGCATTGAAGAGTTGATGTCAAAGAGAATATTTATTTGAGTTTGAAAAAAGGTTTTTCGATTGGAGATGAATTATGACAAAATGTGTTCATAAAACACACACTCACAATAAGTCGGAACTCACCATCGTACGCCGAAACCCTTCTTCGCTTCCAATGTCATCTCCTTCAGTACCATCAAATATCAATGGAGTCCCTTTTATCCTCCAGCTTCACGACATCGCCGCCGTCAAATTCGGCAACTTCAAGCTGAAATCGGGCATCTACTACATCGACCTCCGCCTCATCGTCTATTGAGGGGGCTTTCGATCAGAATCAAGTTTGTCTCATTGTTGAGGATCTCGTTACCAGCGGCACGTCCGTTCTTGAGACGGCGGCGCCGCTTCGTAAGGTCGGGCTGAAGGTCACGGATGCCGTTGTTATGATTGATAGGTACTGATATCCTTCTAACTTTTAGAGGGGTAATGATGATTCTGATATAAATGTTAACTAATGTTTCAGAGAGTCAGCGTTGAGTGTCCAACAGCGTGCTTTTGTCTATCGTCTATCTGATTTCTTCAATTATTATTATTATTATTTTTATTTTTATGCATTACCATCCTCTGTGTTACATATTCCATTGGAACTTATCATGGAAATCAAAGAATTGCTGATTCTAGAGATCTACGAGTGCACTTTTTGTTTGCCTGTATATGTTTAACTCTCTTTGTCGTAATATTTCATTTTCCACCTTCATGCGTAGATTGGCTTAAAGCTTCTTACAAATTATCAATGTCTTCTCTGTGTGCATCCTGAACCCTCTTATGTGTTTTTCTTACAATTTATTGTTCTCTCGCTCACAATTTGGTAAAGGGAACAAGGAGGGAGGGAAAACTTGGCAGAGAACGGCATCACACTTCACGCAATGGTGAAGTTGAGTGACATGGTGACGATATTGAAGGAGAAGGGGAGAGTATCAGAGGAGACAAAGAAGGTGGTTATGAAGTTCTTGGAGGAGAATCGAAAGGTGTCAGTTCCCTTGGCGCCAGTATCTGAGAAGAAATTTGGAGTTAGAATTCCATTTGTAGAGAGGATGAAGATGGCAAAAAATCCAACTGGTAAAAAGTTGTTTGAGATAATGGTGCAGAAAGAATCAAACTTGTGCCTGGCTGCTGATGTTTCTTGATATTGCAGATAGGGTGAGTAATAAAAAATCAATATTCTGATTCTCCCCCTTCCCCCTTTCTGGAAGCTATATGTTTATATATCATCTGATTGATATTAAATTCATAAATGCATGTGCTTGTACAATGTCGCCGACGTAGTAAATCCTGATTGCCTATTGTTGGAATTTATAAACACCGATAACTTCTCAGTCCCAATTTCTGAAGCCATCCAAATATTGGTTCTTTTCAATGATTTTAAGTTACATCTGTTCCTTCTGTTATTCTGTCTGTCATGTGAATTTTTTTTTTTTTTTTGGTGAAATCAGATCCTCTGCATTTAATGTCTGAATGCATGGACCAAATTCTTCGCATCTGCAAATTTGTATTTCCTATACTTTAGGCACCCATTTTTAATAATTATAGGAAAATAATTTATTGTTATTAAATGCAGTAGAAGTCGGAAATGCAATTATAATGTATAAGTTGTCTTGAGGCTGATAAATTGGGAACATCATATCTCAGCACTTTTGTTTTGGCAAATTAGTTCTCCATTGGTGCTATTGTACTTTTGCCTGACAGTGCTATTTATTTCATAATTGTTTATGATCGATATGACTAAGATATTTCTTTTGCATTTGTTTTCTTGTCAATGATCTGGCCCCACCTTTGTTTTCTGCAGGTTGGACCTGAGATCTGCATGTTAAAAACTCATGTGGATATCTTGCCCGTTTTCACTCATGATTTTGGATCTAAACTTCGTTCGGTATGTCCCTGTTCACCAAATATTGTTCATCCCCAAAAGCGATATAGTGAATTCAGTTTATTGTTAGGAGGTCTATTATATCAAAAGTTCTAATTTTTCTCATGGATATATATTTATTCACCCCAACAGAACTAATTAGTCTTATTTACCTGTAAAGATGAATAAATGAAGAATTTATGAAGTGAATTGTTGTAAAACTCTGGAAACATTTGATCGCTATGCAAACTGCCTCAACTAGTGTGAACTTTTTGAAAATGGAAAAGATCTTGTGCTGCGACTTGCAAAAATCACGTCTACGTCCTAGTGATATGAATGTGCTATTCGTTGTTGCTCGAGTTTTTCTGTTGGTATGGAGTAAACTTCAGCTACAATTGATGGTGCTCAACTTTTTGAAGATTGCAGAGAAACATAACTTCTTGATATTTGAAATAGGAAGTTTGCTTATATTGGGAATACAGTCACTATGGAAGGGTAAGAGCTTGTTCTTTCTTAGATTTAACCGACTTATGCTTTCCTTGAGATTTTTCTTCTGGTTTATGCAGGGGTAATTTCCGCATATTCCGCATACTGGATTGGGTAGATATATGCTCGACCAGATGCATTAATCTCATTTATTCGGCCGAGCCCCTGGACCGTCTAATATATACAATATCCCATATCATCTAGTCCCTACTCTCCCCACTCTGATCGAGTATAAATGACTCGATCTAAGAGTAGATTTTTGTCTGCGCCCTCGATCGTTGTTGTATCCACTTCCATTTTCAACCAGCTAATGCATCATTTTTCTTTCTTTGGTTCGTTGTTGTTTTGTCGTCTAATTTGAATTTTGAAATTCAAATGCCGCCACCTGTCAGAAGCGTCCCTTCATCTGTCAGGTTTCATCATTGCTCTGTGATCCTCGTTGTTCGAATCCCGCATCCACTTTAATACTCCTCCTATGATAGTCGTAGGATCCACCGCTTTAATCTTACGTCTGGTATTACGACGCCTGTTCATTTGTTTTTTCAGCGTGCATCTCACCTCCATCTAACGGTTGGCGTTCTTCCTTTCCTATTTTCATTAATTTTCACGCCTTTTTCACTTCTTTTGGGCACCTCAAAAGTCGCGTTCAGAACATCTTTTTTATTTTGTACTGTGTCAAGCAAAACGACAACGTTTTGTGTATTCATGTGTTCCGTCTTTTTACTTTATTGCCCTCACTTTTTTAATAGCATTAATATGGTCTCCATACCATTTCGGTAACTTCCTTTGACCCGCTTCCTTCTCAACTAAGTCTCACCACACCACATTAATTACTTGCTTCAGCGGGACAACAAAAGCTTATTTTCTTCATTTATCCCAACGGCGAAACTCGAACCTCTCTGCCAAAGAATTCAAACACGCTTGGAAAGCCATTAGGTGTTGGAAACCCTCCTGGGCCAACACTTTTGAGAAGCTCGATAAGGTAAATCACTGTCGTTTTAATAGCTTACTCCAATTGCCATTTTAGGTTGGTTCTTCGAACAATTGATTCTTGCTAGCAATTTGGATCCCCTATTATGACTTGGAAATTCAGCTGTTGCGAATTCTGGCAGGCTTTGAATATACTTATTGATACCCAAATCCAAAATTCAGCCATATCTACCTGAATGTATCGCGGGAATGAAGATGATTCGCTGCTGACCAAGTCTTTCTATCTCACTGTTGCCACCCCCACCAGATCTCCCTCACTCTCTGGCCTCGAACCTCGGCCCCTCTCTCTCTCTCTCTCTCTCACTCTCACTATCACTCTCTTCAGCTCGCGTCATAGGCCTTGTCGTCGCAGCTTCTCCCTGCACTGTCGTCGGTCAATCGTCGTCCTTCCCATCGCTGTCGCCGCTAGGGTTTCTTGCTTTCAGAAATTCGCCGCTAGGGATTTTTTTTGCTTTCGATTAGTCAAGATTAATTCATCTAACACATCCTTCTCAATGTACTTCAAAACAAATTAGATAAGTCAAACTCAATCCATCTTGTAATCTTTCTGGATGTACTTCATGAAAGAAGGCAGAAGCGATCTTTCAGATGATTGACATTATAAATGCCAATAAATAAGTCGGCCACAACACTGAAATCATTAGTTCGAATGCTCTTACAAGATCCCTATCAAGTAGAAGGAGCTTAGTTTGCGAGTAAAAACCACCATTGTCTCTGAAAGAATGAACCTTGCAATGCCTAATGGCACGCAAAAGGAAGGAAGCACCTTGAACGATCTGCATACTTGTATAAGTTTTTCCATCAAGATTGTTCCGGAGATCAGTGGAAAACCGTAACATTTATCACGCAGTGTATCCTTGTTTTTCTCCATTCCCAAGAGATGCCACGTATTCGTGCGTGTCGACTAAAAATTGTAGTCTTTTGTCCGATGTCCAAAAAAATGAATGATTTAAGATTTCTTGGGCAATAGGCCTGAAAAAAAAAAAAAAGAGATAAACCATAACACAAAAGATTATAAGATGTGCAACTGATGTCCTACTATAGTTCATAAAACAAGAATGTAATTCTTAACTCACGTTGCCATAAGATGAGCAACTAAATGAATGACCTCTTTTTCGAAAATCTTCTTTAAAGACGTCCCCAGAAATTTATGAGTACCAAAGATAGGTAGTCCCCTGATGATATCATGCCCTTTGCGACCAAGTCCAAGGAGGTTTGGGACAACGTGTCGTCCTCACAATAACGTAGGACAAATCTTCAACATCACTTTTCTTCTTCCTTTGTGGTAAAACTAAAATAGAAATAAAACATCCTGTGTTGGTAAATCGTAAACAAAATGGTAATTTAAAACATTTGAAATTACAGAGTAATCATGACTCCTGATATTTTAATGCCTCCTAAATCAATTTGTAGAAAATCATCCGTGAACACAAAGGATTTAAAGCTCCTTAATCCCACGTGATATTTTCCATTCTCGTGGATGAAAATCAAAGCTTCAACAATTTGTTTCAAAACGTTCTGTGTGCTCCGCAAGGCACTATCTGTTTTAAGGAAGACTAAATTAATTATATAAATAAGTTTCAGATTCACTTAGAGCAGCCTGAAAATATGAGGATGTAAAATTGATGATGTCTTCAACAAAGGTCATGATAGTAATTATCGTGAAGAGAGTTTTTTATTCTAGTGACTCCTGTACGCAGAGCAGACAACTTTCGAAATTGAAACACAAATTTATATAAGTTTTTTTTTTGCTGACGGATTCCTCCCCTCTTCACTACTAAACAGATCTCACATGGGAACTGATTCAATAATTTTCAACAAAGAACGATATACGCAAAAACCGCAAAAATAAAAAATCAGTTGGAAAAAATAAATGTACCTCTTCCTTATTTTTTCCAACTAGTTTTTATTTTTGCGGGTTTTGCGAATATTGTGCTTTGTTGAAAATTTATGAACTAATTCTCATGGGAGATCTGTTTAGTAGTGAAGAGAGATGAAACAGTCAACATATTTTTCTTTTAGAAATTTGTGCTTCAATTTTGAAAGTTTCTGCTCTGCGTACATGAGTCACTAGAAAGTAATACTCTTCTCCATAATTACTTTCACAACCTTTTTCCTAATGGCTTATACTGTCATTTTCATGGAAGACATCATCAATTTTACACCCTCATATCTTTAGGCTGTTTTAAGTGAATCTGAAACTTACAACTGCTTTTCATTTATATAATTAATTTAGTCTTCCATAGTGCCTTGCGGAGCAAATGGAACGTGTTGAAGCAAATTGTTGAAGCTTTGATTTTCATCCACGAGAATGGATGTTATCACATCAGATTAAGAAGCTTCAAATCCTTTGTGTTCACGGATGATTTTCTACAAATCGATTTAGGAGGTATTAAAATCTCGAGAGATAGGATTATTATAGTAATTTCAAATATTTTAAATTACCATTTTGTTTACAATTTACCAACACGTGAGTTCTATTTCTATTTTAGCTTTACCACAAAGGTAAAGAAAGAGTGATGTTGCATATTTGTCCTACGTTATTGCCAAGTTCTTTGGAGGAGGACACGCTGTCCCAAACCGCCTTGGACTTGGTCACCAAGGCATGATATCATCAGGGGACTGCCTACCTTTGAAGAAGATTTTAAAGAAGATTTTCCAAAAAAGATGCCATTCATTTAGTTGCTCATCTTATGGCAACGTGACTTGAAAATTACATTCTTGTTTTATGAGCTATAGTAGGACACCAGTTATATATCTTATAATCTTTTGTGTTATGTTTTTTCCTCTCTTTTTTTTTTACAGGCCTATTGCCCAAGAAATCTTAAATCATTCATTTTTTTGGACATCGAACAAAAGACTACAATTTTTAGTCGACACGCACGAATACGTGGCATCTCTTGGGAATGGAGAAAAAACAAGGATAGTCAGGTCATAAATCTTACGGTTTTCCACTGATCTCTGGGACAAAAAATATTCTATTTTTCATACATTCGCGTATGACTTGCAGCAATCCTGATGGGAAAGCTTATACAGCTATGCAGATCGTTCAAGGTGTTTTTTTCTTTTTGCGTGCTATTAGGCATTGCAAGGTCCATTCTTTTAGCGACAATGGTGGCTTTTACTAGTAAACTAAGCTTTGCAAATTAAGCTTTGATAGGGATCTTGTAAGAGAATTCGACCTAATGGTTTCAGCATTGTGGCTCGGCTTCTTTATTGGCATTTATAATGTCATGTCATCAGAAAGATTGGTTTCGCCTTCTTTCATAATTACATCCAGAAATATTACAAGATGGATTAAGTTTTACTTATCTAATTTGTTTTGAAGTACATTGAGAAGGATGTGTTCGATGAATAAATTTAGACTAATCTAATATGTCCTATGATTTTGTTAAATACAATGAAGAAAGTACATTGTACATCGAGGAAAGTTACAACTTATCTATGTGTTTTGCGTTTATCTTAAATGTTGCAATACCAAGTGTGGATGAGTGTCTTCAATAGAAAAGTTAGTTTTGTTTCATTGAGATTGCTTTATGAAAGATTTGCCACATCACACACATCCAAATTATCAAAAAATCCATCAATTGTGTCACATCTCGTAACCATGATTAGTACCGAAAACCAATGTCGCACTTATCCCGCTTGTCCCTTTTCTTGCCAACCGAATGTACCCATTTTCGTCCCACGAGCTGTCCCACGAATTCTTGACTATCCAAAAATTTAAGCTACACGAAAGCAATCGAGTCTTGTTTATAATGACAAAAGTACTCTCATACAATTGTACTTTTGTCAAAAGAATTCATATATACAAATTTAGGATAACTAATTAACAAACATGGATGTATGTCTACTTACTTTGTTGCATTTCAGGTCCCCTCTACATCATAAGAGTACTCAAACCTGAGCCTATTGCCGTGAGGTTGAAAAACTCGGCTGCCGGGAGGTCAGAAAATTAGTTGAGTACTCAAACCTGAGCCCGCTGAGGAACAGAGTACATAAGATAGAGTGTAACAGAGTACAAGCAATGATATCTTCATCTGCATTCTAATGTTGTTTGTTACGGTTTTCCATTTGTTCCTTGACAAAAAAGATAATATATATAACTTTTCGTTTTATTTTCCCCGTTGCCAGGGAGAGAATGTCAACTAGCTCTACACTAAATCACTCTGTTTCCATGCGTATCAGGTAAGCATTAAAATTTAGTTCTTGTACAAAACCCTTGCTCAATATTTGCATGCTTTGTTTCTATACTTATTGCGGACATGTATCAGTATAGTATTGCATCACATCTGCTACGCTGAATTTGGTCTGAGTCTCAAGTTTTGAATCATTTTTTTCTTGAAAACGACTGAAAAATTTACTTAATTAGAATTAACTTTATCTGGTATTATAAATTCGAGCAACTATAACCATGATTGAACTCTAAAAGAAATTGACACATCCAACATTTTTATTTGTTGTAAGATACATGCAAACCCATTTACAAAGGCTAATATTTTGAATCTGAAAAGGGTTTGAGATGAAGGCGATAATAAGTCTATTTAATTATTAAACACATGTAATAGGATGCAATCATATATTTTCATTTTATAATAGGCCAAAAAGATTTCTTATCAATTTGTTTGAATAGGTCTCTTACATGATATTGTGGTGTGTAGCCCCTGATACTCATCCTATTGTTGGGATTTATAAACACCGATAAGTTCTCAGTCCCAATTTCACAAGCCTTCCAAATATTTGTTCTTTTCAATGATTTTAAGTTACATCTGTTCCTTCTGTTATTCTGTTTGTCATGTGAAATTTCCTTTTTTTTTTGTTTTTGTTTTTTTGGTGAAATCAGATCCTCTTTATCTAAATGCATTGTTTTTATAATTGTATGTGTTTACCTTTATTTTTAAGTTGTGCATTGCTTGAGTTAGTTCATTTCAATTGTTAGTTAGTTCGTTCGACAATTTTCGGTTTAATTGCGTAAGTTTAATCTCGAACTGTTCTTGATATTTTCCCCAAACCATGGACCCGACCCAATTTTGTTTTTAATTCTCGGACCATTATTGCTAATATTATTTCAGCCCAAAATAAATTAGGGAAACTTTTACACCTCCTACACGATTTAAACTTGTTTGTGCTTTTACTGCTGCAACAAATATAATTGCATATTTACCTAAATTACCAAATTAATTGGAGATTTTCTTAATTTAGTTACCATACAAAAAAACTACCCCCCAAAAAATTGCGGATGATCTGTTACGAAGAATCCCTAAGAAAGATCCAAAAATTCTGTCATCTTCCTCGGCAAGAAGGAGAGCCACCAGTTTTCTGGCCACGAGAAGGTCGTGCGCGCCGACGAGGAGAGCACCAGAAACCACGATCTCAGGTGAGGAGATTCGAGGGCACCCGAGATGCAAAAAGTTTCGGCGAGTACCAAGAGCACTATATGCGGCGGTTCCTGGCAGAGGTGAAGGGGGAAGCGAACTCGATGGCGGAGGGCGTCATCAACTGAACTGGCTAAAGCATGCACACTTTTTTCATAGGCGGGGGATAAATCTGGAGGTGTTCTTCAAGTACTTGTACGGGGATGCTAATCCGCTGTTGGATCCAAAAATTGGATTAACTTTTCATTATTATTGTTATCGAGAGGCACAAGTTTTCAGTTTTGTTCTGTCTTCTTACGCTTGTAGTTTAATTGTTACATCTTGACGGGAATCTCGAGTATATATATTAGGTATATTTTAGGTATATGTGGGTTCTGAAATCGATTTTGATGAACGATTGAAACTCGAATGTATATATAAAGTATATTTTATGTGTATGTGTGTCCCGATCTGTCGTTGGCTTGAATTACGAGAATCTTGAGTGTATATTTTATGTACATGTGTTGTTTTGGTATTCATTTCTTTGTTTATGAATAACTTGGTGTTCTTTTGGCCATGATTGAATCCGTTTTGACGAAAAACTTCTATGAGGAAAATTGTCGAACACTTAGTTTGCTTGATTCGTTGATAGATAGTTCTATTTTGTACATATTGCAGATATATATTGCGGGTATATGCAGTATATTTTTGGGTATGAAAATATATATGTTTTGGGGTATGAAAATTATGTACATGAATTATACATTACCATCAGATATGAAAATTTATATGTGGCGGGTATATACAATATATACCAAAGTTGTACAAACACACATGTACATAAAGTATACATAAAATATACACTTGAAATTCTCGTAATTTAAGTCAACGACAGATTGGGACACACATATACATAAAATATACATTAAATATACACTCGAGTTTCAACCGTTTCTCAAAATCAATTTCAGAACCGACATATACTTAAAATATACTAAGATATATACTTGAGATTCAATCCACATCAGAATGTCACAATTACACTACAAGCAGAGGAAGACAAAACAAAATTGAAAGCTGGTGCCTCTCGATAACAGTAATAATGAAAAATTAATCCAATTTTCAAATCCAACAGCGAATTAGCATCCCCGAACAAGTACTTGAAGAACACCTCCAGATCATCCCCCGCCTATGAAACAAGTGTGCGTGCTTTAGCCGGTTGATGACGCCCTCCGCCATCGAGTTCGCTTCCCCTTGCACCTCTGCCAGGAACCACCGCAGTTCGTCAGCTTCCATAACCTATAAAACCGTCGCGAAATTCTCAATCCGCATAAACAATTAACGAATCGAACAACGGAAACGTGATTGGAATCAAACAACGGAAACGCGATCTTCAACCCTTGTTGATCTGCAAACCTCGACAACCGACGACCTCACCTTCGAGCTCTATTCGACGACCTTCGACGGGCCCCGACCTCCAATGGGTTGCGACCTTCACAAGCCGACCGCCGCCCACCCCGTTGTCGGATGCTCTACACGGGTGCGGGAAGAAGAAATTGAATTTTAGGATTTGATTGTTGTGAGAATTTTGAGTTTCTGCGAATTGTAGAAGAAAGAAATTTGGAGATCGGTGGAGGAGAAAGAGGATAATTGGGAATGACGGGGAAGTGGGCTGTGGGGTGGTTTATATAATGAACTTTGCCTTTCGATTTCCCCTTTTTTGGGAAGAGGATATTAATTATCACTTAATTATCTCATTACCATTAAAAAATATTAATAACGGTTAAGTGTGTTTTAGGTACAATTGATATTATTTTAGCTTCTTTAGGCAAATTTAAAAATAAGTATATAAGGGGTACAAATGTGTAATATAATTTAAAGAGGCTAGTAAGGAGTGCAATCTCCTCAATAAATTAATGGCTGGCCCACTTCAGTTGAGTATATTCGGCTCAGATTGGTTTATTTACCTAGGCCTATTGAAGTAATAATTCCCTGGCTCTTGTATGATGAGTCTCCGGCCCAAACTCAAAGAAATGACCCAACCATCTTCCCTTATCAGCTCATTTTTTTATCCTCTTTAGCAACCCTAAACCCATCACTTTTCTTTTTAATCATCAGACAACACATCAGTCGCCCCTTATCTCAAAACTGAATTCCTATTTACCGCACCCAAATTCATAAGACTGCCCCCAAAAAAGACCATTTTACCCTTACTTCTTTAAAAATAAACAAAAACAAAAAAAAAATCTGAAAAAAGCTATCACTAGTCCTGGAACTTGAATTATGCTGAATATTCTCGTTTCCTTATGCTGATTATGTGTTTAACTTTGAAAAGTTCTCAAGTAGCGCCAAATGTTTTATAAATCGATAAATGATTTTCAAAATTTTAAAACAACATTTTTGGATAAGTTCGGAAATGTCTTTAAGAATCTTTGGGGCGTTACAGTTTGGTATCAGAGCCAGTCTGCGTTTCTGTAGACTGGTTTATATGTGATTAAGTGATTATGTGAATAGATCTTGTGTTTGACCACTCGTCTTCGTCATGCCGCACTGCTTAAAGGTATGTTCTTTTATAAGTATCGTTGAATACTTGAGATATGTATTGCTGATATTTGGGGTTAGGTTTTATCCACCTTTGGTTTAAATCGAACTCTAGTGATAGGGAGTTCAATTGTATCTTTAGAAGCTCTTCGTTGTGAGTTTTCAATTGGTGTTTTAATTGAGCGTCTGTAGCAGTTTTCATGCTACAAGTTTTCGTTCAGTGTCCTCGGGGTAGGACCATTTGTGATCTATCTCGTAAGAGAAAGGTTGAAAACCGAGTAAGTCCTTATTGAAAGCGATTACCCAGAGATTTATACCTAGTCAATGTGAACCTGGAGTGGCGTTTAGGTGCCACGTCCTGATCGTTGATCGACCCCGTTGTTAGGGGGAAAATCTAAATGTGCATCACTGTCACGACTCGCGAGGGAGGTTAGACCTCGGGAGAAGCGATAGTTAGTTAAGTCTCGTGCATTAAGTTGAGCGGAAGTAATGAAGGCTGATATAGAAGACTGCGATATCGTCCAAGGAACGGGTGGACCGATCAGACACCGGGTGAACATTCTGTGCCGTGAATGTAAGGCACGCTGTTAGGTTAAGGTACGAATATGTATGGATTATATGCTGATATTCATGCCTAGTGGATTGGTTTAAGATGTTTATGATCATTTGAATTTGATTAAGTGTCGATGTGTTTAGCATGCAAATTCATTGTTTTTCATGCCTTGTACCATAACCAGTATGCTACCAAGACTGTGGTTTTTGGAGTTGAATTCTTCTTGAGAAATATAGCATATTTCTTTTCAGCGAGTTTCGAAATTTTGTAAATCCAATCTAAATTGAGGGGGATATGGTTTTTACAAAAAGATTGTGCAAACAGTTTTCTGAAAACCCGATGGCATGTTGTATAAAATGTCTGGTATGTTTTCGGTGCCTGAATGTGCTCATATGCGAACATGTCTTTATGAAAGCTGTAGCATGACTCCTTAGTTTCCTGTTGGTCTTGTAATCATGTCATTTGGAATTTATATGGATTTTATATGATTTTAACAAAGTGGTAGTATGTCCAGATTTTATAAAACCTTAGCTGTTTTTTAAGTGTAAATGTTTGTCCTGCTTTGGTGTACCAAATGTGTTTAAATGTGAAATTGATCAACATGAAAGTTTTAGCCTTGCATGTGTAGTTTCTGTAGGGTTTGAGTTTGCATGATTTGGAATTATGTAGCTCAAGATTTTGATGATTTACTGAGGTGTTTTAAGTGTGTTCACAGAAACTCTGGCAGTTTTCATGATCTGAATATTTTGTGTTAAAACTTATTGATAATGTCATTATCTGCCAATGGGATCTTCAGCAAAGTTGTAGATAATTGAGTTATCTTTCTGTAGGTTTATGAATCTCATTAAAATCATGTTTGTAGCTCCAGTTATTTGGTAATTGCGGATGTCTGGTCAGTGACATGTTCTCAGTTTTTGACTGTTTCTCTGTAATGAATGTTTGTTGATTTATATCATGGTAAATGATCTTATTTGTTTTCAGGTTCTTCATATGTTTTGTAGCAACATATTTTAGAATTTATATGTATCTAGAATCATGCTTATTCTGTTTATGTGCTGCAAAATATACCTGATTCAATGATGTTGCTCATGTGCCATTTTTGCAAACTAGTGTTATGTTTCGATAACGAGTTTTCACCTTTATTTCTCATGGCTACATGACATGTATGTTCTAACTGTTTGATGTTATATTGTTGACTGGAAACACTTACGAGAAAAGCTTCACGCTGAGGTCTCGAAGTGAGGAAGCTAGAGGCAGTATAAGCGAGTTGGGCTCGTTTACGACCGCTGATGATTAGCTACCTGAGTAATAACTGACGTGACGGCCGACGTTGTTAGTCGAAAGAGTCAAACGAGCTAATCATTTTATTTGTTCGGCAATGACCGCTGAGTTGGGATTATTCCTAGCTGCGGATGCCGATGTTCGATCTCTTGAAAATTTTATTCATATTCCTATCGTTTATATCCGTGTGATTAATTGTTCGGAATTGGAGAAAAAGAGTGTCGAACTTGGAACTCGGTTTTTGCCTTGTGTTGATTTGTAGCCCTTGAAACTTTTTGAGATTTGTTTAATGCCTAAATCTTGGAGAAAAATTATTTTGTTGAACCCCAAACTTTGCCTTGTGGGAATTTTATCTATCCAAAAACCTTGGAAATTTTGAACCATGGAATTGAGAACTTTTTTACTACACCATGACCCGAACACCGACCCTGTCTGGGTGTAGCCACGCGAAGTAGTGGTCAAGCACGCAAGCCTGTGCTGAGAGACGTGAGGCTACCGGCCGGGGCTGATCGCTGACTCGCAAGTGAGCTGCAGCCCCCATCACCGAACGCACAAACTCCCCAGGATAGTGTGTACGGTCGACCCCTGACATTGAAGCTTTCTTCTGAACCACAAACCGAGAGCTCTAAGCTTCACTAAACCGTTGTGTGGTTTCCCTAGATCAATATATTTGAACAATTGGGATTTGTCGATAAGAATCCTATGCCATATATGAGATGATCTCAAGTTGGCAAAAAATTGTGACTCTGCAGTGTTGTCGAGCGTTGTCACGAGTCTCGATTGGAGACTAGGATGCTTCATAGGTTGAGACTATGAAGAGTGTGATAGTGGACAAGTTTTCAGCGTGACCCAGGCACGGTATTGAAGCTTGATACCACGTGTCGACCCCTGATGGGGGAGGTTTGTAGCATGATGTCAATACACTGGAAGGCTGATTGAGAGTCTTGTGTGTTGATAGATGCGTTGTGAGGAGTTGTACGGGCGTATGTTGAGAACGTCGTTGTTCTGGATCGAGATGGGTGATCCTATATTCCTGTAGGATGCACCGTGGTAGGGTGTGATCCGCTTCAGGAAGAGGAGAAAACTTCAGTCGTGATTCGTAGGGCCATGTGTGATACTCGAACGAGTCGGTGACCTAGTATACCGGTTCGCTTTACCACTAGTTTTGGCAGGGTTCACGATGTATTCCACGTGTGATGTTTCGTGAGAGCGTGCGTGACCCTGAGCATGTGTTGTGGACTTTGGCGGGTTGCGGGTCGAGTGAGACCTTACCTAGGTTGAGGTACCGGTGGCTGTTTTGGACAGGGGGGTTCACCAGCTGAGAAACCGGGCAGCTAGACTCGTCAAAGGTGCGATGGAGCTGGCATGGCGAGGATGATGCGACTCGGGAGAGAGAGGCTGATATCCGGCGGAAGTATCCGAACTTTATGTTCTGAGTTTCCCTTTGTATTTTATTGCTTTCTAGTTATATTTTCGAATTCCGAGGACGGAATTCTTTGTAAGGTGGATAGACTGTAATACCCCATTCGGCTGTGGATTTTTGGAGTCATTATTTATTTTTCCTTATTAATATTTTTCCTCTTTATTGTTATTATTATTTGCTAATGTGATTATTATTATTATATTATTATTATTATTATAATTATTATTATTGTCATTAAATGTCTAATTATTTTAAATGCTTATTATTGTTAAATAATATTATTGTGTGTATTATATATATATATTATGTCCGGTTTTATTTCTTGTCGTCGCGTTGTATTCCTTTCAGCCCGATTTAAATTAATTTTCAGCCCACTTGATCAATTAATTTTAGTCCATCGTGAAGTTAACAACTCAAACCCAATAAGAGATATTTTTCTTAGCCCAATGGATTAAATTATATTGGCCCAATACTTTTTTTAATCCATCAAGACCAATGGGATGTGGGTTGCACGTGCAGGTTGTGAGATAATATTTTTTTTTTCTTTTCTCTGGGACCGATTCCTCCTCCCCATATCGTTCATTCGGTTCCGATTTTTCTGAGCCCACGACCCTCTCTCGTTCCCTTATATCTCGGCCAAATGTCGAGCAGAGCACTAAGAGCATCTCCAATGGAACATTGTCCATTTTGTGTTGAATGGCATGGAGAATGGAAATTAAAAAATTATATCTCCAATGGTTAATGTGAATTGTGGTATCATTTGTGATGTGTCAAATTATAATTGGGTGAAAAATAGAGAAAATGAATAAACAATATATACTAATTAGTAGAAGCATTCTAGAATGGCTTCTACATCTAGAAGGCCTTCTAGACATTTTTCATGCCACATAGGATTGTGTGTGTCATGTGGCAATAAAATAGAAGAATAGAATGAGCATTGGAGATGGTTAAATCGATCAAATTCCAGTTTTTAAATCGCAAATTCAGAACACTCTCATCTCTAGAGATTTAATCGTCCAAACCCATCAATCTCGACTCTCTCGTCGTCCCTTCTCTCTATCCGCAGACCACCACTCGAGATGAGCAGCAAATCCCGGCCTTCCATCGTCGGTGAAATCTGTCCGAACGAGCAGCGACAGCGACCGCCCACGTCCACCTTGCGTCCCGCCAGAGAGGAGATCCGCCACCGAAAGCAGGAAACCGCCATAGCCGCACACCCCGGAGTTTTGTTCACGCCGAATAAGTCCCAGTCGTTCGTCGGCGGCTTCAGGCATCATTCCGCTGGCAGTTTCCCCACAGCGGTTCTTTCACCGCCAAACATCGGTGCAATCGAGAAGCCAAAAGAAAACCCCAAACAACATAAGACTCCGTTCGACGGTGTTCGAGCAGGGCAGCGGGCGTGAGAGTTTGCCGTGAAGAAGAAGAAGTAAAAGCCGAGTTCGCCGGGCAGCACACCGTCGAGTCGTTCCAGCCATTTTTTCCCGTCCCGTTAAACTCGTCGGCCTTCGGTTAGCGGCCCGAACAACAGCGGCAGCCCTTTCGGGCCGTGCGAGAGTAGCAGCAGCCATTCGAGGCTTTTATCGAGCAGCCGTCGGGTCCCATTCATCGCTGCTTGGCCCCCCTGATCACTCGTACCGCCCTCGAGCAAGCCGAATCTTACCCGTCGAGCCCCGTCGGTGCACTCGTGAAGTCTGTTTCTGCCCTGTTTTCGATCCTTTCGTTCGATGTTTCCCGAGAACGGTAATCGGGCTGATAATCCCTCTTTATATTGATGTGTTGTGTTATAATATATGCCTAAATGATGATTTTGATACATATATGTGATTTATTGATGAATTAGTGCGAGTTATATATATTTGTGTTTGTCGTTGCTTCGGTTTATTCCCGAGACTGAAGTGAAATTGTGTTTTTCGTGGAATTCTGGGAGTTCTAAGTAGTTGGAGTCGTCCTTGAGCTGTTAGTTCATGTTTGGAGTCGTTTCGATGTATATATTGCGAGTTATGATTTTTACAAACCGAGCGTGCTGCTGAATCGTAATTAATTCATGATAAATCGTGTGATTGTCCGAATGCCGTGAAATTTTATTTGTGATCTGCTGTGATAATTTTGTAAGTCGTGTAAAATTTTCAAGTCGAAACTCCATCTGTAACTATTTTAATTATATAAATCGGTTTCTGGTCAGAATTTTGTAAAATTCATTAAAAATCGTACACTTGGAGTTTTGAGCTAAAATCTTGAGGAGTATGTTATTTTGAGTTATTATGTGTTGTGTCAAAATTTTAGATTAAAATTCGAAGTGTAGCTATATGCAATGATAACGTCGGATTTTGACACTGTTTTTGCT
>CACSLK010003174.1:8982665-8995712 GCA_902706635.1 Striga hermonthica
ATCTTTTTCTTGTTGCTCCACTGATACAAGTTGAAGAGTTGTTTTGAGATATACAGTAGAAGATCCCGTGGTAATTGAGATACATATATTCCTCAACCCCGTGATCAGTCGGAGCCGACGAACCACGACCCGAAGGTCGAGAACCGCCGACCCCAGCTGCCGGACGAAAGCCGCGAACCAGCCGGAATCATGCGACGCCCGCACGTGCCACCCGGCCAGCCTGCGACGCGCCACCCGCGAACCATCGAGTCCGACCCACGGTCCACACGATCGATCCGGTTCATCCGTTCGTGATCCCAACATGTTCTTGTGTTCATCTCGGTCAATCCAAATCAACCAGATCGCCTACAATTTTAAGTCGTAAGTTTTCTACGTCAAACCTTTAGTTCCGCTGCGCATAGGTTTACGTTTGCTATTGAATTCGTGATTTGTACATAACGAGATCCTCACAGATCCCAACATAATACTCATAGAATATTTATCTCTCCATCTTTCCTTATACATTATTACAATATCTAAATTCCTAAACAAGTTATGCTAAAACTGAAAATTGTGGCAAATATTACAATCAACTATTAAGTGATAATACTGTAATATTTATTATTTTGAAGTTAAAAAATTAAATAATAAAGTCAAAAAATTCACTATTTTTTTATTACATCAGATTTATTTTATTATAATTCAAATGAAGTATGTTGATATGTTGATTTGTATCAATGGTTAATCGAAAATTATCAAATGTAATTTATTATTGTATCATATAATAGTTATTATTTAAACATAACTATATTTTTACAGTAAATGATGTATGAAAAATACATAAGCATAAAAATTATATTGTAAAAACTTTTTGTTCATGTTTTTTATTTTAAAATTAATATTAGATTTTTTATCTGATTAAGTGAATGTTTTTTAACAAATTAACTTGTTTAAATTTCATGGTAAAATTTTGAAATGCTCACACTTCGGGTTGAGTTTATTTTGAAGTTCGGGCTCTCCATCGTATTGCACTTGAAAAGCCTATCGGAACGAATGCAACACCCTATGGATATATTCGTTTCGGAATCAGCTATCTCACGACAGACTTCTCCACATGATTCGCTACATCATGTAATATTCCATCTTAATTTAAAATCACATAAGAAATTGTTATAATAAATGTAATATTTTTTAGCTAATTAAGTAATATGATGTCTCTATTGTACAAAAATTGCATCATTTATTTCATTTTATGCAATCAATATAGTGATTCATATGCAATCAGATCATTACGTACTATTTATTTTTACCAATGATCAAATTTAAAACATAATTGCATTTTCTAACTTATAATTTTAATATTATATGCATAAATATAACTTATAATACTTTATGTTTAAAATATAATATGTCATTATATAACTTATAATTTTGATATTACATGTATACAAATAACTCATATTTACATCTGTGTAATGCACAAAGTCGAATACTAGTTTTTAATTAAATACATCCATGTTAAAAATAGCACCAAAATATAATCAATCATAACAATACGTACAATTATAAGTGGTTCTCACACTAACACTTGGTTCTCATTTGAATGTATGTGTGTGTGTGTGTGGCTTTTTGTAGCGCCATCTAATGTATCACTTTACAATAAGTAATACTTTTGGTAGTTTTTTGGTAACACTTATATATGTAAAGTGTTACCAAAAGTATTACCTATTTGTAAAGTGATACATTAGATGGCGCTACAAAAAGCCATTTATGTTGTAGTGCCGTGTGTGTGGGAAAATGAGACCTTATGTGTGTGAATATATGTGTGGGGGAGGCTTGGGACTTGGTGTTTTTATAGGCTACAACAGAGTCCATTAGGTTCCTCCGGTTGTTCATTTTTTATTTTGTATTTTTCATTTTCGATACATACATTTCTCGTCTTTGATCAACGTATGCTCGATCAGTTTATACAAGTTGTTGTCCCTATTGTTTTCATTTGGTTTCTCCGGTTGTTGATTTCGGTCCGACCCACGATCCTCTGCCTCATTGCTTTGGGAATTTTATTTCTTAGAAACTTTGGGGATTCATGACGTTGATAACCTCTTCACATGTTTCTGGTACAACTTTGTTGAGAGGATGACCTTTGTAGGCCTTACAAAAAAAGTTAATAATTGATAATAAACTGAAAAAAAAAATATAAAAATAGATGTAAGAAGCAAATTTGCGACTAAAATGCGACAGACCAAGATTGATCGAACTATTCACACATTTTTTTGCATCTTACACACTTCCTCAATTAACTTCACCCATTTGTCGCATATTTTATCGCATAATGAAATCGTAGTTGTTTAATTATCTTCGTCTGTTTGCTGCGTAGTTTATCCAATAATTTATTTTGCACATTATCAGTTATCTTCGCTTATATGTCGTATAGTTATCACATAAGTAATTCGCAATTGTTCAATGAAATTCGCCTGTCTATCGCATATTTTTTCACATAAGTAATTCACACTTGCTCAATTACTGCGTCTGTCTGTCACATAGTTTATTGCATAAGTTTTCACACTTGCTCATTTATCTTTGTCTACTTGACACTTGCTCATTTATCTTTGTCTACTTGTTGCATAGTGTATCGCATAAGTAATTCACACTTGCTCAATTATCTTAAATTGTCTGTCGCATAGTTATCGCATATGTAATTCGCACTTGCTCAATTATCTTCACATGTTTATCGAATAGTTTATCGCATTAATATTTCATACTTTATCAATTATTTTCAAATGTTTGTTGTATAGTCTTGCTCAATTATCTTTGATTTCCTGTCGCATAGTTTATCGCATAAGTAAATCGCACTTGCTTAATTATCTTTGTCTATCTGTCGCATAGTTTATGGCATAATGATTTTACACTTTATCAATTATCTTCATCTGTCTATCGCATCATTTATCACATAAGTAACACACACTTGCTCAATTATCTTCGTCTATTTTTTGCATAATTTGTTTATCAATTATCTTCGCATGTCTGTCGCATAGTTGATCGCATAATATGTTTCGCACGTTATTAATTATCTCTGCCTCTCTTGTTTATCGCATATTTTGTATCGTACTTTAGCAATTATCTTTGCTTGTCTGTCGCATATCCTACCACATAATTATTTCGCACTTCATCGATTATCGTGACATGCATGTCACGTAGTTTAGCGCATAAATATTTCGCATTTTATCAATTATCTTCTTATCTCTTTCGCATAGTTGTCGCCAGTGTTCTAAAAGTCGATAGGCGCTCAACCAGCGCCTAGCGCCTAGAGCGCCTAGGCGGGGGCTAGGCGACGTCTAGTCGGGCCTAGAAATCAATATTAAATACATAATTTTTTTATTTATTTTAACTACCTACAAAATAAAACTATATCAAATTATAACAAATCGTCATACCTAAGTCCAAATAATAATATTAATCTATTTTAAATAAAACATACGAAAAAAATAATGTAATTAGTATTTTTTAAAAAAAAAAAAAAACTGAAAAATTGCCGCCGAGCCCGCCTAGGAGCGCCTAGGCGCCGCCTAACCGCTTGGCCGCCTAGAAGCGCCTACGGCCGCTTAGGCCCACCCAGACGCCTGATCGATTTTTTTCTGCCGATTTTGGCAAATCGGAGGCGCCCGGGCACCGCCTAGGCGGCTGCCTAGGCTGATTTTTAGAACAATGGTTGTCGCATAAGTCTTTTTTATTTTATCAATTATTTTCTTCTCTCTTTCGCATAAATAGTTCGCATTTTGTCAATTCTTTTCGTCTGTGTGTCGCATATTGTGTACATGATTTTTCGCACTTTATAGATTATTTTCGCCTATCTATCGTGTAGTTTATCATATGATTTATTTCACACTTTTTCGATTATCTTCATCTATCTATCCTGTATTTTATCACATAATTTGTTTCGCATTTTATTGGTTATCTTTATCTGTCTGTCGCATATTTTATTGCATAATTTATTTCACGCTTTTGTTGGATGAAAAACTTAGGGCTTGATTGTTTATGAAATAATTTGTTCAAATTGAGTTATTTTGGTTAACCATAGTTAATTTTGGAAAAGGTATTATGGTTAGTTGTAGTGAAATATTAAGAATGTATTAAAATAATATTTAAAATAAAATGATTAAAATTGATTTGATGTAAAAGTAAGAGATAAATAATTGGAAATGATTGGTCGTTAAAATTATGTAAGTGAATGAATAGTGAATTAAAGTTGATGTGATGTGTAAGAATGATTGGTTTGTATTATTTAGTTATATGAATAATATTAAAGATAGTGGAGGTGAGTTAAAGTTGAATTAGATTTTGAGTTGAAATAAAAGTAAGTAAATTAATTTGTATACAAGCAAGCCCTTAATCTATACTTATATTAAAGAGGATCATATTTACTAAATATAGTACAGACATGGCCACGGGCGGCCCGGCCCGTGGCCCGACCCGTGACCCGGTACCGGCCCGGCCCGGCCCGGTACCGGTACCGGCATGAACAGTGCCGGGTTCGAGAACCGGACCGCGGCCAATCCGGTCCGGTTAAGGGTCACGGGTTTTTTTTGTTGGTCCCGCCGGGCCGGGCCGGGCCGGGTCATTTCTTTTGCTTTTTTTAAGGGCCGTACCGGCCCGTGAACCGCCGGGCCGGTGAACCGGCGGTTCGGGCCGGTTCTACGAACCGGCCCTTCGTTCCAACCGGGCCGGTCCCGGTTCCACCATTTCCGGACCCGTGGCCCGGCGGGCCGGGCCGGGCCGGGCCCGGACCCGGCACCTGGCCACGTCTAATATAGTAGTTAGAAAAGTCAAACTTAATTAATAAATTTCTAATTTTATCAAGTATTTAATTAACACATCTAATATTTTGGGTATGCAAATTAAATTAGCATTTAATTAGTTCCTAAAATATTGGGTATGCAATATTAATTTAGGAATATCCATGTAGTTCCTAAAATGTTGGTATGCAATAAAAAAAGATTTTCTAATTTTTTTTAAATATAAAATATTGCAACACTTAAACTTATTCCAGTTATTTTTTATTTTATTTTACATATAACATGTGATCAATATTTAATGCATCCTACAAAATTGGATTTAGTTTAATTCTCCATACAATTGGTTGTAACTTTTTCAGTTGTACATTTATTATTTATTTATTTTAAACTCACATATACATAACACATATTAAGTTTAATTATTTTTAGACATATTTTTTTTTTACAAAATAGTTTAAAAAATCTTACATGCACATCTATACTTAATATTATGTTATTTAATTAATGCATTCTATTTCCATCATGTATTTTATTTAATTGTTTTATCTCATAACACATTTTCAATACATCTTACCATGATTTTTCTATTGTGATTAAAAAACCAAATTTTACGTTTAAAATATTGTGAAATTATTATTATTATTTTTATAAAGCACATATTATTTGTTAAAAAATTGCATATATATAATACACATCACAGTGTCATGGTAGATGATTTAAATTTCAATCGACCAAAATGTCAATGATTCAAATTTGAACACACCTATGTGTTTGACCAAATGTCTGGATGATTTAAAATTGAACCACAAAAAATTATTTAAATTTGAACACACCAGAAATTTTATGTACTTTTTATTTATAAATATATTGAAAGTAGTATTTAATGGTTGTCATATAAACTATTTTAATATATTTGCAATGAATAAAAGTTTGAATGAATAATTTGTAATGTTATTCATAATGTTTGTGACTTATGAGACACGAACACATAACTTCATACATATTTGCCAGAGGGCGGTTTAATAATTTTTTAGACTTTATGTTGATTAAAAGAGGTAAAAAATAAATAATAACATTATTACTTTTTAGATTTAAATTGACAAGACTGTGAAAATAACTCATATAATATCTTTGTCTCCGCACGAGATAAGTACTCAGTAATGATGGAGCCAACTGTTGGCTCCGTTATGAAGCCAACAACCAATTATACAGCTCCATGTGGGGCTGTCCAACATGACTCTAATGTGGACAACCCCACATAGAGTTATCACAACAGTTGGCTCCTAGCATTACTATCCTTTCATATTTTGCATTTACTCTACTACACAAAAAAACACACTCACAATAAGTCGCAACTCACCATCTAAGCTAAAACCCTTGTTCGCTTCCAATGTCATCTCCTCCACCATCAATGGAATCCCTTATCCTCCAGCTCCACGACATCTCCGCCGTCAAATTCGGCAATTTCAAGCTGAAATCGGGCATCTACTCCCCTATCTACATCGACCTCCGCCTCATCGTCTCCTACCCGGCGCTGCTCCGCCAAATCTCCCAGACCCTCGTTGCCACCCTTCATTCCTCCACCCGTTACGAAGTCGTCTGTGGCGTTCCTTACACCGCCCTCCCCATAGCCACCTGCATTTCCCTCTCTTCCAACATTCCCATGGTCATGCGCCGCAAGGAGGTCAAGGACTACGGGACAGCCAAGGCTATTGAGGGGGCCTTCGATCAGAATCAAGTTTGTCTCATTGTCGAGGATCTCGTTACCAGCGGTACGTCCGTTCTTGAGACGGCGGCGCCGCTTCGTAAGGCCGGGCTGAAGGTCACGGATGCCGTTGTTATGATTGACAGGTACTGATTGGGCATCGTATAAATATGCATTTATCCATCCTTCTTACTTTTAGAGGGAAAATGATGATTCTGATATAAATGTTAACTAATGTTTCAGAGTCAGCGTTGAGTGTTCAACAGCGTTCTTTCGTCTATCTGATTTCTTCAATTATTATTATTATTATTTTTTTTTTATGCATGACCTGTGTTACATATTCCATTTGAACTTATCTTGGATATAAAAGAATTGCTGATTCTAGATATCTACGAGTTGCTGATTCTAGAGATCTTCGAGTGCGCTGTTTGTTTGCCTGTAGATGTTTAACTCTCTTTGTTGTAATATTTAGGCTTTGTTTGGGAGCACTTGTTCTACAAAAGTCCATCTTAAAAATGGACTTTTCATTAAGTGCATTTACAAAAGTTCTTACACAATTTTCACATATGTTTGGTGAATCTCATTTTAAATAAGTGCTTTAGTTACTTATTGGGAATAATTGTGAAATAGATTTTAGAAGTAGCTAATTCTAACTTCTACCAAATGGACTTATTGAGAAGTGACTTTTCTCAAAAGTGCATTCAATATAAATCACCAAACACCCTAAAATTATTGAGATGGACTTTTAAGTCTAGAAGCCCATTTCAAAAGTGTTTCCAAACACACACTTAATTTTCCACCTTCATGCGTAGATTGGCTTAAAGCTTCTTACAAATTATCAATGTCTTCTCTGTGTGCATCCTGAAGCTTCTTGTTATGTGTTTTTCTTACAATTTATTGTTTTCTCGCTCACAATTTGGTAAAGGGAACAAGGAGGGAGGGAAAACTTGGCAGAGAACGGCATCACACTTCACGCAATGGTGAAGTTGAGTGACATGGTGAGGATATTGAAGGAGAAGGGGAGAGTATCAGAGGAGACAGAGAAGATGGTTATGAAGTTCTTGGAGGAGAATCGAAAGGTGTCAGTTCCCTTGGCGCCAGTATCTGAGAAGAAAATTGGAGTTAGAATTCCATTTGTAGAGAGGATGAAGATGGCAAAAAATCCAACTGGTAAAAAGTTGTTTGAGATAATGGTGCAGAAAGAATCAAACTTGTGCCTGGCTGCTGATGTCTCTACTGCTGCAGAGTTGCTTGATATTGCAGAGAGGGTGAGTAATAAAAAAATCAATATTCTGATTCTTCCCCTGCCCTCTTTCTGGAAGCCATATGTTTATATATCATCTGATTGACATAAAATTCATAAATGCACGTGCTTGTACAATGTCACTGACGTATTAAATCCTGACTGCCTGCCTATTGTTGGAATTTATAAACACCGATAAGTTCTCAGTCCCAATTTCTCAAGCCTTCCAAATATTTGTTCTTTTCAATGATTTTAAGTTACATCTGTTCCTTCTGTTATTCTGTCTGTCATGTGAAATTTCCTTCTTTTTTTTTCGTTTTTTTGGTGAAATCAGATCCTCTGCATTTAATGTCACCCATTTTTAATAATTATAGGAAAATAATTTTTGTTATTAAATGCAGTAGAAGTCGGAAATATTATTGCAATTATAATGTATAAGTTGTCCTGAAGCTGATAAATTGGGAACATCATATCTCAGCACTTTTGTTTTGGCAAATTAGTTCTCCATTGGTGCTATTGTACTTTTTCCTGACAGTGCTATTTATTTCATAATATTTTATGATCGATATGACCAAGATATTTCTTTGGCATTTGTTTTCTTGTCAATGATCTGGCCCCATCTTTGTTTCTGCAGGTTGGACCTGAGATCTGCATGTTAAAAACTCATGTGGATATCTTGCCCGATTTCACTCATGATTTTGGATCTAAACTTCGTTCGGTATTTCCCTGTTGACCAAATATTGTTCACCCCCAAAAGCAATATAGTGAATTCAGTATATTGTTAGGAGGTCTATTATATCAGAAGTTTTAATTTTTCTCATGGACATATATTTATTCACCCCAACAAAACTAATAAGTCTTATTTACCTGTAAAGATGGATAAATGAAGAATTTATGAAGTGAATTTTTTGTAAAACTCCGGAAACACTATGCAAACTGCCTCAACTAGTGTGAACTTTTTGAAAATGGAAAAGATCTTGTGCTGCGACTTGCAAAAATCACGTCTACGTCCTAGTGATATGAGTGTGCTATTCGGTGTTGCTCGAGTTTTTCTGTTGGTATGGAGTAAACTTCAGCTACAATTGATGGTGCTCAACTTTTTGAAGATTGCAGAGAAACATAACTTCTTGATATTTGAAGACAGGAAGTTTGCTGATATTGGGAATACAGTCACTATGCAGTATGAAGGGTAAGAGCTTGTTCTCCCTTTGAATTGGTTAGACACTGACTTATGCTTTCCTGAGATTTTTCTTCTGGTTTATGCAGGGGTATTTTCCGCATATTGGATTGGGCAGATATTATAAATGCCCATATAATTTCAGGACCAGGAATTGTTGATGGCCTAAAACTAAAGGTGCTGATCTGCTACTTTCCTGCTTCGGGTTTGCCACTTAGATTCTGAATTAATCGGTTTTGTGATGCGATAGGGTTTGTCTCGAGGCCGAGGCCTGTTGCTGCTTGCTGAAATGAGTTCCTCTGGTAACCTTGCCAAGGGCGATTACACTGCTGCAGCAGTGAAAATAGCTGAAGATCATCCTGATTTTGTTATTGGCTTTATATCTGTCAATCCAGCTTCATGGTCTAGTGGACCAGGAAACCCATCCCTGATTCATGCAACTCCTGGTGTGCAGATGATTAAAGGTGGAGATGCTCTGGGCCAACAATACAACACTCCACATTCTGTAAGTAGACATACTTCTCTTTTCTGGCCATTGTCTGCATAAAAGCTCTGTACAACATCTCCTCCATTTGTAACTAAGTAAAATAAATGGAAAAAAATAAATAAGCATGATTATGAATAAAATGTGATCTGGTTTATGAAATTGTAAGAGTTTAAGTGCTTGTGGATAATATTGGTTCACTTGCATTCAAGTTTTCCATCGATGTAGTCTAGTAAATCATGCAGCTTCATATTACATTGAAGGTTTGCTACGAAGTTTTATGAGAAGAGAAGGGTTAGCCTGCTTCTGTAGCTCATGCCTTGATTTAGGAAGATATTTGAGGATGTCAAGATGAAGCCTTAGGTTGAACTCATTGAGCACTTAATTTATTTTAGGATTGCATGTTTTATATTTTGTGTGTAAGCTCGCTACGTTCTGCAGCTCTCATTAAAGATTATTTTTCTATATGGGTAGAAGTCCTATTCATGTACCTCTTTATATCGTGTTATTTCAGTAGGGGCTGTGGGTCGAATTTGGTGCATTATGTTACATATTCCTGATAAAAATGCCAAAAATCTTAGTTGGACATATATTTTTCAACCTATTATTCAAGATCTCATAGGCCCAACATCATTTCATAACATATGATGACAACATCTTGTAGCTTTCCTGTGATTCTTTATGCAAAATACTTACAGTATACTAGCGCCTATCACTGATTCCTTGATTTATGAATCTTCTAGATCTATTCTGTTACTTTGTTTCTGTAGCTAATAACTTGTTAGGTTTCTATTTCATTGGCTCTATCTGAATTATTTCACTACGCTTCAAAAATTATTGTTCTAGATTAATGGGATCCTCCCACGCTTCCTTACTTTTAGCTGAAAAGGTATTTCATATCTTGAAAAAATGAGGAGACATATGGATTTCCAAAAGTTCCATATTTCTTGCTTATGCTCCTGACAGCAGTTGGATGCTAGGCCCATTGCGTATGGGATACTTCGACATTGTTTCCCATTTTAATTAATATACAGTTCCGTCTCGTCTTACTGACCATTAAGGAGGCACGTATTATGAATGCTGCACTATCTTTCAACTCTTCAGTGCAGTTGTAAATTAAAATGGACAAAATTATGGACAAAATTATGTTGATAATTTCCAATTATAACTAGCATAAAAATGTTACATGTTTAATATTTTTCTCCTTGATATATTTTGTGCTTCTGAATTGTCCCGACTCCCGAGTAATGATCTCCTTAAAAGTTCGATTCATCTCGTGGCTCTTTGATATGGTAAAAGAGAAATGTATGCATTTCAGGTCATTTCGGAGAGAGGCAGTGACATCATTATTGTTGGGCGTGGAATTATTAAAGCAGCAAACCCTGCCGATGCAGCTAGAGAATATCGGCTTCAAGGATGGGACGCGTACTTGCTGAGTTGCAAGTAAACATTAGTTTTGGCACTGTAATATGGTTCTCTTTGTAATGCTCGTCAGCAGCACGAGGTACAAACGATACACGAAGTTGCCTCTTGTCATAACTGTCCTTGAAGTTTTCGACTGTTTCAGATTATATGTTTTGATTTGATTGATTACTCGATTTTCTTAATAAGCAAACTAATTTGCCGCATCATCGAGATGTACTGGTACGTAGTGTGGTAAAATTTGTAAGGGATACACTGATCGTATAATGCGTGGGGGTGGGTGGGTGGGTGGCTTTTACAGATTCATTTGACTATTGAAGATAAAATGAGAAGACTTTTTTTGGGGAAAATGAGGACATGGCTGCAGGAGAGTTTTGAGCGACGAGGAGCTGAACTTTTAGCTTAACTAGGAACATGTACTACGCACGGGATTGTTAATATTTCTTATTTTAAAAGTTTTTATTATTGAATTTATACTTTTTTTTTTTTAAATCATTAGCTTAATAATCTAAATATAACTGAAATGTAATCTATAATGGTATTAATCTAAAGCTATGATTTCAAAAAAATAAATATTTTTTTAAATAAAAAAAATAAAATAAATCAGTTTTTTAGTTTTTAGTTTTTAGTATTTGTTGATTGTTTGTGATTTTTTTATCTTTCATTTCTAAATTAATGTTGCATTTACCATTGTTTGAAACCATGATCATACGCCTTCTTATTGATTTAGTTTGTTATGTCTTATTTTGTTGGCTTTTTTATTGATACAGGGCTTGTTTGATAAATGGCGTTTTGCACCATTTTAGCGTTTTTGCATAATTAGCTTTTTTGACTTTTTCCTAGCCAACTAAAAAGGGTGTTTGGTAATTAGCGTTTGAAATCAGCTTTTTGTGTCAATCCGCTAAAAACGTAGACGCTAGGAATTGGAGCGTTTTGAATAGCTTATCTCAGAAAAAAAAAAAAAAAAAAAAAAAAAAAAAAAAAAAAAAAAAACAAAAATCACAAGTGTCCTATTTGAATATTTAGAAACATTTTTTTTTTTTTGCTTTTCTTTTTTTCATCAGTCCTTCAGATTTTATTTTGATTTATTTTTGTTTTGGAACTTCCTTTTTGTTGAAGGTCTTCGTCGCAATTTCATTTCTAGATTTTTTTTTTTTCTTGCTAGTGCTGGATGTAAATTTGTTCTTGGAGTGAAACAACATATTCCTATTTTATGATGTAATAACGAAATATTTTTAATTATTATTAATTTTTTTATATTTAAATCACTTTTGATAAATATTTTAAATATTAATTATTTCTATATCCTAAATAATTATAAGTTCAACATAAATTAGAATGATAAAGTATGTTCATGCCATTAAAAGTAATTTTACATGTTAACAGCTAACTAAAATAGCTAATTTTACCAAACACTTTTTTACAAACCGCTAATACAATTCGCTGGTCAAAACAGCTAATTCAATTTTGTTATGCCTTATTTTGTTGTAGCTATCGTTTGTAGTGATTAGTTTTTAATTTTTGATTCAAAGTTAATCAACATTTTGTTGAATTTTTTTTCTTCTACTTATATTTCGATTATTGTGTTGTGAGATTTTTTTTCTCCATTTTTAGAAATTTTCGTTAAGTGTATTTATATATATAACTAATACAGAAGAAATATCTTAAAAACTAGAAATAAATGTAAAAAATTTTTACTATGTATATATGTTATTTTAACTTAAAGTAATAATGTTATTCATTTATTTTAAAATATAATAAAAAGTAATATATTTTGAATTTCTACCTCAAATTTCGAAAAAAAATTATACTTACTCACTTTAACTTTTGATCTCTGATTAACGAACTTAGTGATTTTCCTAACTAATAAGGTATATTCAGTTAAGACTTTTAAAAACTTTTTAAGACTTTTTAAAGTAAGTGACTTTGGTGGATTTTGTGAAATTTTTAATGTGTTGGGTGGAAATTTTGAGACTTCCAGAGCAAAATCTCACCAATTTGATGAGATTTCTATTGAGACTTTGTCATTGTAATTTTATTAAAAAAGTCTCTAGAAGTCTTCCTATTTAAAAAGTTTTATAAAGTCTTTCTACTTTAAATACTGAGTGACTTATTGAGACTCTTAGAAAATTTCAATTGAATACTCTGAGACTTTTAGAGATTTATAAAAAGTCCTCAAAAGAGTCAAATGTATATATGCTGACTTTTTAGAAGTCTTAAAGAGTTTCAGTTGAATATACAAAA
>CACSLK010003174.1:9003605-9017708 GCA_902706635.1 Striga hermonthica
GCGTCCAGGACGGGGAAAAATTGACAGGGGAAGTTGAATTTGGGACTCTGAAATGAGACCGGATTTTCGGTAGACGGCTTGAAATTCTTGGGAGGAGAGGAACATCGAAGAAGATATTTATGGTGGCTCCAGATTAAAAAGGTGTGCTTGTATTAAATTGTTGTTATTGTTATTATTTTCCCCTCTCTTTTAGTAGTGAATTTGAGAACTTGAAGATGGAACTCGAAAAGTAACCACCACATAAATCAACACGAC
Organism: Striga hermonthica; assembly: GCA_902706635.1. Taxonomy (NCBI): domain Eukaryota; kingdom Viridiplantae; phylum Streptophyta; class Magnoliopsida; order Lamiales; family Orobanchaceae; genus Striga; species Striga hermonthica. Next base: position 9,003,861 of record CACSLK010003174.1, read on the forward strand.
GATTAGCACACGACAATCAATGTCAAGATGCTTAGTTCTTTCATGAAATACCGAATTGACAGTGATGTCGATGGCCGCCTTTTTGTCACACCATAATCGAATTAGGAAGAAAACATTGAGCTCCCAAATCAGTAGCCAAACCAACAGGCAGTTGCAATTCACATATCTTAGTGGCCATTGATCTATACTCAGCCTCAGATGATTTGGAGACTGTTTTCTGCTTCTTGGTTTTCCGAGAGGTCAATGCATCCCTTAAGAACACACAGTATCCTGTAAGAGACTAAAAGACTTTCTGGTGATGACACAAGTCCCCCAATCTGCATCACAATAGGCCTGGAAGGTAGAGGTGGAATTTGTGGTGCAATAAAGTCATAAATAACAAATTCCCTTTAGCGACTCAGCAGTGCGGCATACCTGGGGAAGAGCTCGAAGAAGCGGGGGACTGGTGGCAGCGCCGGCACGGCAGCAGGTCGAGGGAGATGAAGAGAAGAGCCCGCATGTTTATTTTCTTCTGTTTTTTAATTTTTTTTGTCTGTCCGTGAATAAACCCTATTTCTGCGGTCTGCGTGTAGGAGATGAAGAGCAGAAGAGGAGACCTGTTTTATTTCTCTCCTCTTTTCAAAAACTGCTACAGCCAACGCAAAAAGGTGAGCCGAGGCGTGCCTCATTGGCACCTCTCGCCACGCAAAAAGGCGAGCTGAGGCGACTTGAAGCGAACGCCTCGCGAACAGGGTCGCCTCAGGCAGTGGCGAGGCGATATGGGCACAAGTACTGTCTTGTATTTGTCAATAGAACCATATGGATTTCTCTTGATCTTAGATCACCCACTTAGAACCAGTGGCTTTTTTCCCATGGGGTAAGGAAGTCAGTTTCCATGTATGATTCAATTCCAAAGCTTCTAACTCTTTTTCCATAGTCTGGTAATATACAACAGCTCATATGAAGATTTCCAACCCAACACTTCACTAGGCAAGGAGTTCAAGATATGTACTGCAACGAGAAGTGTATACGGCCAAAGCTCCTTATCTAAGCTGGACTGCAACAAGAGTGACCTTGCAATCTCCAAAATTGTCATGTGCCTCCTTTCAACAACTCCGTTCAACACCGTTGACGTTGAGGAGGGTAAGGACATGTTCTCTGATGAATTCTGAGCCATTATCAGTCCCTTATGTGTTTAACCAATTTTCCAAACTGCACCTTCACCATCTCAAAAAATATTTTATATGTAGATAAGCTCCTGTCTTATATTTCATAAGGAATATCCAAGTACCTCTTGTTTTGTCATCCACTATTGTGAGCATATAAGAAGTTAGACACAAATTTATCATGACATGGGCCTCAAATATCAGCATGAAATATGAATCGGATCAAATATTATCTGTCTTAATAGTGTTCAAACAAAAAGACTATATGCTTTGCCCTGATCTATGCCAATTGGCATACATCACAAGGCTCAACACTTTGTTCTTTACAAAACACCTTTAGAAAATCAATATTTTAGACATGAAACAGAACTGTGACCCAACCTCTTATGCCAAAATTGTAACTGCTGATTCTCCATGTTATCTTCTTCTACCGATTGATCATGTTCTGTTGCCTTATGATATACAAATGATATACAGACACCATGAGCTGTCCCCATTGCCACTAACCTTTTCCCTTCAAGGTCCTGCAGCCAACATTTTTGTTTATTAAATTTGCAAATCAATCCCTTCTCTTCAGTGAGTTGCCGTATGGAGAGCAGATTATATATGAACTCAGGCACAATTAACACATGTTCCTGAACAATTTCACTGTTCAATCTCGCATTGCCAACCTTTGTCGCTTTGATTTTGGCTCCATTGGGCGAATTTACTCAGGCACATGCACAGGCGCAGACACATTTCTTACATTTCTCACCAATCAGAAGTGCAACATATGTGCCTGCTAGCACCCGTGTTCACACTCCAACTTGACTCCTATGTTATCTAACAAAGAGAAGCCAAAATGATTGATATCATCTGATTATATGCAAAGGATGAAGATTCTCCATTTTGTTGCCCAGATAAGTATTAATTACTTAGCAACCTCCTTTTGAATAAGAGAATTGATATCTGAAAGTTCACCTACAATTTGTTGTTTTCCACTTTAAGTTTCTGTAGATCTTCTGCTAGAACTCTGATCATCAACAATGTTCACATGCTGTCCATATTTCTGATTCTTCAACTTCTTGTACCAATTCGGATAGCATTCAACGTGAAGCAACCCTGAATTTCATGACGATTGTGGATACAATGGTCACATACCAACTTGACCCTCTCCCCTCTTTAGAAAGTCTATCTTGTCCTCTACCTCGGCCTAAATTGTTACTTCCTTTTTCAAAGGATCCTCTACCACCATTTCGTCTTCCAAAGTTCCCCATATAGATACCTCCTCTTCCCTAATTTTCTTTTACCAACATTACTGAGCTTTCCAAATTGTCTGTTGCTATAGTAAGGATTTTTTGTTTTTCAACCTTTAAGATCATAGAACAAGCTTTGTTTATCATAGGCAATTGATCCGTCAGCAATATCTGGTCTTAACAGGCTCAAATACATCATTCAACCCCATAAGGAACTGCATAAACTTAATTTCCATGTCTTATCACAATAGGCTTTCCCCAACACCGCAATTGCAATTAGGCAATGAAACCAAGCACGTGTGTTCATCCCAGGTACTTCAATTTCGTATAATAGGTTTTAACAGTGAGATTACCTTGATCAAATTTGCAATCTCCTTTTTCAGCTGGTAGCGAACAGGTCCATTACTTTCCCATATTTCTCGGCCAACTCATCCCATAGCTGTTTAGAATTCTTCACATAAATGAACTTCCACTATTTCCTTTGAGTCGAATTTAACAACCAGGAAATCACCATGAGCTCCACTTTCTGGTATTGTTCATAATCCTCTGAATCCATATCTGGAACTTCCACCATACCACAAATGAAACCGAGTTTTGATTTAGCTCCTAGTGTTAACCTCATTGTGAGACTCTAAGGCAGATAATTTTGACAGGTGAGTTGATTGCTCACGAAGGCCATTCCCAGGTGATCCGATCCATGAAACATGAGTGGATCAGAAAAATAATTTTATTCTTTTTAACTTTTGGCAATTCTCGTTGGTGTATTTCCAAAGTGACTGCATGTGTTTGAATTGGCAAAAAATGATCGGAAGTCTTGTGATTTGGGTAGATATATTTCATCTTCCAATTTTTTTTTTCTTTTTAAACTTTTTTACATAGTTTTAATTCCAGGTTTAGATTTTGGCTGTATTAATATTGTTTTGGTTAATTCTGAGTTGTATTCTGCGGGTGGTCGAAAAAAAAAAACAAACCGAATCCGAAAACCATGGTTCGGTTTTTACAATGTATGCGGTTGGGTTGAGTTAACAATTTCGAAAATTTCGGTTTTCGATTTTTTCGGTTGGGTGCATTTTTGCACAGAACTCCCTACGACTAACCACCACATTGCCAACAGTTCGTGGCTGAGGTGATGGGTATCAGGAAGGGTCTGGCGACGGCGTAGATTTTTTAACTATGGTTGTAACTTAGGTCGATATTTTATTTTATTTTATTTTTTGTTGGGCAGAAATCACCTGCTATTGGATTGTTTGAATGCAAAAGGGAGAGCTGTGTGCGAGATAAAAATAAAATGTTTTTTGTTTGTTCGTGTATTGGTTTGGGTATTGAAAATTTAAGAGTTTAAACTTAAAAGTTACCTAAAGGAAGATATCATTTGCTGATTACAAGTGGATGAGGAACCACCTTGAGGCATATTTTGAAATAGATTAAGTAATGATAAATTATTGACATAAAATATTACGGATCTTACAGATTAGATGATTTGAGTTTGAATATCAGTGATGATTACTTCGATTAGTAATTTCGATTAGTAAATTGTGGTGTAATAATTTTACAGATTGACGACAATATCGCAGCTTTTGCAGATGTCGGACAATATATTTACCACGAAAGTATCTTCCAACTCTACACATTTCAACCCTAATACCCGCATAATATGCCGCGTGTAAGTTTGGCTCCCTTGCTCTTGATTCTGGGTATTGTTTTGTTTATAGCTTTTGGTACTTTTGCCAGTTTATAAATGTGGCCGTAATTGTTATTTTCGTTTATGTTTTCAAGTTTGGGTTTAAATTAAATGTGCTTGAAAGAATGTCGAATTCAGGTCATGGAATGAAATTTTTGCTGTGGAATAGTACTACACATACACGTTGTGAGTGGATAGACAATTGAATGGTACAGTAACAAACTGGAGATATGATCAGATACTCATGAGGTGACACAACTATCTAGATTTTGTAGATGGTCTGGACTTTGATGTTAAAAAATGAGTGAGAAAATCAAAATTTAAAAGTTTGGGTTAGAAATAGTGAACATGTATTGCTAAGTTTCCTTGACTTACCAACTTACACCTCTGAATCCACGGTCCAACTTGCATAGACATATTATGACATTATGACATATTATGACATTATCTTTAGCTAACACCGCCCTAATCGATCTATGTACAAATTACATAGGCATCCTTATGCTATAGATCCTGCATATTGAACTAGAATGACAAACTTTGGGCTGTGAAAATCTCATCTCTGTGCACTATAATGCCATACTCATTCTCATTCAAAGCTTGTCTTGAATAATGAAAAATAGGTCAAATTTTGTCATGAACCTGTTATCATTGATGCTTTTTTAGCCTTTGAGTTCCTCCGAAACAAGGTATTTTGGTGGAAGTTATTCTGTCGTGTCTGTTTGATCCAAAATGGGATAATTTTGCTTGTCTAACGAGGACAACAATATATGCTGGCAGCTGGAATTCTTATGCTCATTAAGATAACGTGAAATACTTCATCCTTGAATTTTGGCCTCTTACAGATAACATTAATTTTCATAAGTATTTAATAATCTAATTGTGTCTTGTTGTAATTTCTGACAACTCAATCAATCATATGAGAATGATATAAATTAGTTCTTTTCTTATTCATTATTTCTGCAGATGCGAGAAGCAATTTTCACAATACACATGCCCTCGATGCAATATTCGGTACTGTTCTTTGCATTGTTACAAGGTACCAATTTAAGGATGTCTACACTGATTTGGTCGTATATAAACAAGTACTTGATTTGGAGTCTTAAAATGGACACTAGTATATGACAACTAGCTAAAAAAAACACTATGTATTGGTGATAGTTTTGGTGTCTGAAATGATCTCATATCGTGCTTGTGCAGTCTCATAGTCTTCGCTGTACAGAGCCTTTTATGAGAGGGAATGTAATGGAAGAACTGCAACACGTGCAACCTGATGAAAACAGTAAATCTAAAATGCTGGAAATACTTAAACGATTCCATGAGGATGAGGAGGCAGCTAGCATCGACGAAGAGGGTATGTCGATATTGCCGTTTCAGTATTTCTCTCTCCAAAGTCACAACCACAATAAATTGCATTGCATTCTCATTGGCATTATTCATCTTAAAAATGTATTTATACTTGAACTTCAATCAGAAAATTTCACCTATACGGACTTACAGAGTTATTCTGGATAATGATGATGAAAAACAGATTCAGAAAAGTAGTAAAATTTCTACCCCAAATTATGCTCTATTCGAATAACCTGATAAGTTCATATATAATTTTTTTTTTTTTAATCATTAATTTGCGTAGCTTTAGTAGTCCATGAATGGTTCTTTTACGTAACTTGTAGAGCTTATCATCTGAATGGATTAAATTTGAAAGGACAAAGCTGTTATGAATTTCGGCATCAATCTTCCTCTTCATTTGCTCATAAAAACAGAACATTTTTTTTACTGCCTATGTTGGGTGTACTTAACTTGAGTAAAGAAGCAATCGTCTCATATCCAACCTCCATAATTATTCAGATTCCGGATCATCTTTCTCAGAGGAAACTATTCAGAAGATTCTTTCAGGTAAAATAATGCAACACTTGGGTTTTCTAATGACGATACCTAACATCCACACTAAAATCCGCAATAGTCCTAATAAATTACTCTGTACCCCCCTCTTGCAGGTGAGCAGATAAATTTTGATGATTTATCCATTGAAGAAAAGAAACATTTCCAAAGAGCCATTGCCTCAGGGGAGCTCGGCAAACTGATCCAACCTTGGGATCCTTGGTGGTTAAAGCTATCCGCCAAACACATTGCACTCAGCCCCGACGGGACCCAGTTAGTCCAACCCATTCCCAACTCAGACAATCCAGACAGCGAAATATGGCCCAACATCATCCCACATGGGCCCGAAAGCCCGTTACCGCCTGTTTCTAAACTCACATCCTCAAGCCCATCCCTACTGTTGCCAGTCCACCTCGTGGACATTATATACAGTTACTGCTTCACTCTCCGCCTTTACAACGGTGAATGGGGAGCGGATCCTCTGGATGCTTCCACAGTAGTCCGTACTGTGTCCTCTGTCTTGGGCCGGGCTGGAAAACCTCAAACGGTGTTGGAAGCCTTGCTGGACTGTCTGGAGCGAACGTGCTCACCTGTTTATAAACAAATGGGCGGTTTGCGGTTGGGGCTGAGAATTGTGGATGATGTGATTCGTTTGTTCTGTTTGGGAGGAAATGCTTTAGTTTGTGCATTGTGTGATTTGTGGAAATTGGTTCAAACGGGCGAACGGGAGCTTAAGTCAGAGAAAATGAACAAGTCAAAACGGGTTGAGTTGAGGGGAAAGCTCAAGTCAGCCGAGAGGAAAATCTACTTTGTTATGTGTTGGGTTCGTGAGCAGGCGAACGAGTCTTGGCCTTTGTTAGCGGGTGTTGTGGAGAAGGAGAAGGAGTTTGCTGTGGAGCAATCGGGAGGCAAAGGGAGTGGCGTGAAGTTGGAGGGAAAACGGGGAATAAGTAGTGGTAAGCCGTTGATTAAGGAGGTTGAGTGAAGACAAAAAGATCTTGTTTCTAAAGAGATTCGATTAGGAATTCTTCATATGTGCAAGGTTCAATATTGAAAGAATTTCAGAGGTTCGTTCTCCCCGACTTTTGTCCGCGTCGACAAAACAAATTGAAATACCTCGACTTTTTTTAAAGCAGGTACGTGTCAAAATAGCGTGCCTTTTTCGGCTGGTCTTGGTCTTGTTTTTTCATGTGTAAGAGCGTTTTAAGCAGTGGGCCTTTGTGTTGTGCGATAAACAGTCTTTTTTGATGTCATTTGGAATGTTTATTACTAATGGGGAAAAATGGCTAGTCGAATCTTTTCAAAATTTTGTAATATTGCAAATGTAGGATAGGATATGAGTCCTATACATTAAAAGTGATTGTGTTGTTAGAAGTGTGATAGCCGTTGGAATTTTGTTTATAGCTCTGTAAATTATTGATTTTTCTTTCTCTTTTTGGCGATACTTAAACTAACTACTAAAATAAGAACAGATAATATTTGTTCTTACAATAAAGATGGAAAAATCGACCTGGGGCTATGGTGATTCCTTATCCTATTCAATTATTAATAAAGACACAAATGAATGCAAAACATAAGAAAATGTCTGATAGTAAGAAGTTGATTTCAGGGTGGAATGATTCTACATGAAATTTTGAACTAAAGAATTTTCGGTTGACATCTTAAAGCAAGCTTTTGTGATATAAAGGAAAAGGATGTGGCTATATAAGTAACTTGGATTCACACGCCAAAAGATCAGAATGCAGATTCATTTGCATTTTGTAAGATAGTTTACCCTCTAAGTCTCTAGTTCATTTTTAGTACCAAAAGACAAACATTACCTAATAGCACTATGTCTACACTTCACCTTTTGTTGGTGGTTAATACCACTAAATGACTATAAATTTACATAACACAAATTTTGGCCATGTTTTGTCAAAAAATATCTTTTTTTAGCCGTTTTGGCATGTGAAAACACCAATTTTCCCCAAGTCTAACTTTTCGATTCAAATTTTATTTTTCTATTATTTTCTTTTCCTTCCCAAATTTTCACGTTCTTCCTCACATTTTTTCACTACAATTTTTTCTCTACTCTCTCCGGCGACCGTTATTCATCCCTGCATTTTCTCACCGCATTTTTTCTCTCCTCTACGACGACCGCTACTCCTCTCCTTTCCAGCAACTCACGCACTCGCGCTGCTCCTCACCCGACATGATGCAGCCGCGATGCTCCTCTCATCACCCGACGCACCCGCACTGCTTTTCGTACCACTGGCCGAGTCGGCTTCCTGAGTCAACTGCGTCCACAGCGACATCGTGTTGTTCTATCTTGAGCTTCTCGAATCTCAAGGTGCAGTTGTTAATTTTTTAGTGCTTAATTAGGGTTTGTCATCTTCTTTTCTCTTCAAATAGAATGGTGTGTTTGCTATAAATTCATGGGAAGGTATTGAATTAGGTTTTGATTAGGTTTTTTAATAGGGTTGAATTGACAAGGGTTTTCTTCATTTACCCATCACACTGTCATCTGAAAACAATTGTTCATCAGCATGTGCCGTCAGAACTGCAAGTGGTTGATTTTTCACCAAAACACAAACTAGAAAGCAACATCGGCTTCACTTGCTCAAACTCAATGATTCACATCCTCCACCTCCACCTTGAGTGGGGTGTTAACTATTATAGACCTAACCTCACTTGTAATGATTCATTTGTCCAGAAACCCTAAGGTTTGTAACACCGTAAACCTAATAGACAAATCACACTACCACCATAATTGGCACACAAGTCACACCCCACAGCACAGAATCCTGATAAACCTGCAGACTGAGTCTCCAGACCCAAAAAATGTGGCCAAACTTGAACAACCTAGATGACCCCGTCGGGGCAAATCGCCACCGTCGAGGCCGAGAGGTACGCTCTACAGTCAGGAGGAGCTCAAGACTGGTTTCACCAGTACGCCTCGGGGTCGGTAAGGGATTTTGAGGATTTCGCGACCATTTTTCTCAACCAATTTGCTAGCGCCATGTCACAAGAGAAGACCTACCTTTCCCTATTGGTGATGCAGTAACAAGAAAGTAAGACACTACAGAGTTATGTAACTTGATACACCTGAGCTTTTCTGGAGATACCTTGAGCCTCTGAGGAGGTTAAGGCTGGAGGGTTGGCGAGGGGGTTGCGAGTAGGTCCTTGTCGGAGCCCGTTGGCTAAGAAGTCGACATTGACGTATGATGATGTATTGAATAGGTGTGTCAGGTACATTAATATGAAGGAGGACGAGGCTAAGTTTGCTTAGATTGAGAAAGCATCTCTCCCTAAGGAAGAGAGAGAGAGAGAGAGAGAGAGAAGCCAGACGAAAAATGAGAAAACATATGAAGAGGTTGGCCAGTGGGACATTGTCACAGATATGAAAAGTATACCCCACTGAGGTCAAATCCAACCGAGGTAATGGAAACCGTGGAAAGAAAGTTGGACGAGGATATGGTTACCTGGCCTATATCGAGGAGAGAAGGTCGTACACAACCGGAATCTAACCTATATTGGGAGTTCCATCATGATTATGGCCATAGTATTGATAATTGCAGGCACCTGAAGGATGAGATCGAGAGGTTGATCAAGCCATTTGAAGGAGCTCGTGTGCAAGGACAAAGAGAAGAAAGGTCCGAGGAGGGATGATCGAGGAAAAAGACCTTGAGATCGCGAGGTAGAAGTTGAGGCACCTCCATAGAGGGGTGTCACTCACATAATTTCTGGAGGACCCACTGATGGAGACTATAATAATGAAAGAAAGTAGCATGCTTGAATTGCAAAAATTAAGAGAGAGAGAGAGAGAGAGAGAGAGAGAGAAGGTCAAACTTACGGCCAACGACTAGGAATCAAGGGATTGCATGTACCTCACAGCGATGCAGTGGTCATTTCAAAAGAGGTCGCGGGATATGAGGTGCAACTCATAATTTTTAGAGGACCCACTAATAGGGACTCTAATAATGAAAGAAAGTAGCATGTACCTTACAGTGATGCAATGGTCATTTCAGAAGAGAGAGAAGGTCAAATTGACGGCCAACGACCAAGGAGTAAGGGATTACATGTACCTTACAGTGATGCAATGGTCATTTCAGAAGAGGTTGCAAAATATGAGGTGCAATGGTCATTTCAGAAGATGTTGCGGGAAATGAGGTGCAACGCATATTCATTGACACGGGGAGCCACTGTAGATGGCCCCGTCAGGACAAACAACCATTCTCGAGGCCGAGAGGTGACACTCTGCCATCGGGAGACTCCAGTCGGAATGAACGAGCAAATGACCATGGAGATAAGACCCAACTGACGCGAAGCTGAAAAAGAAAGATTCCAGACAACTGCCCAGCCCGAGCGGGAGCGGAAGGTGCGACGTCTCTGCAGAAACCTCGCCGTCATATGTGCAAATATGTAACAAAGGCATAAGATAAAATAGTGCCTCAAAATAATATTTTTTCATTAAATTGTCGTTACAAGTAAAAAAAGATCCAATCAAATTGAAACGCCCGTGATTCTACTCTAACTATGTGGATACAAGTACATCATACTACATAATTATTCTTTTATCACTCGCAACAAAAAAGTCATCGCAAAATTCAAAAGGATCCGTAACCTTAAATCATCTCCAAAGCAGACAAGACTAAAATCAAAATCGATAATAATACAAAAATGTGTATTATTATCGCCGGCTAGTGGCATCTCTCGGCCAGCCAACGCTTCGAGGACCTCACGGTCATGGTGGGTTTCTCCATATTCCCGGTTGTTGTTCGGTCTGCGGTGGTGTCAAGGTGTCAGTTGCGCTGTGGGAGAGGGGGGTCCTCTCCTGCTAGGCATCGACCGGTGGTCCGGGCTGAGGTTAATTCCTGTTTTTTCCTTCCTTTTCCGTCTCTCTGGTGTTGGAGGAGGCCTCATGCGAGTTGGGGTTTTCAGATCCGTGGTTTGTTGGCCAGATTTGCTGGTGGTGGTGATGGGTTCGGGTTCGGTGATTGGTGCTCCACACTCTTGGCTCTCCGTCGCTCCTGGGGTTGGGCGATGGCTCCGTCGAGGATGTTGGTTGGTGGCTCCGAGCATTTCAGATCTCGGTTTTCAGCAAAAGTGGGATAGAGAGTTGGGGTTGGCTTTAGTGCGATGGACTGTGGGTGCTCAGTCTATTAGGACTGCGGGATTGGGGAGGTTGAGCATTGTTAGGCCTTTTTGCTGCAGCTTCTGGCTCGGTGCTCCGAACCAGGTCTTAGTCTATGGGGTGACCACTCTGGGTTGTCAGCTGTAGAGGAGGACTTAATTTTAGTAGCTTTGTTTAGTTTTATTTTTGTGTTTGTGTAGTGTTTGTTCGTGTGTTGTTTTGTGGCTTATTTTTTGTTTTCTCCTTTTTTGGAGGACTGTGTTTTCCTCCTCTGTGGAGTTTGAATATTCTCCTATGGGGAGCTTTTATTTTTCTTGTCTTGTATTGTAGTGTGCGTTGTGATATCAATGCTGCCTTGGGTAGTTCTCATATTCCAGTTAGTGAGTCACTTGTAATTATTAGTGAATGAATTCTGTCGTAAAAAAAACTGCCTATTTTATAATGTAGTTAGTGTATGACGAAATTTATTTGCATTCCCGACTTCTATCTTTGAAAGTATTTTACAGAGCATGCTTATTCCAAATGTAAACTTGTCGAATCTACTCAAGTAAAATGCACATCAATGTAAAAATGTTACAATCTTTTTTATGGAAAATTATTCAAGTAAAATGCACATCTATGTAAAAATGTTGCAATCTTTTTTATGTAATAATTTTCCGTAGGTCACTCGCATACAAAAATATGGATATCTGGTAAAAAGTATAATACGGACAGTAATTTTTATTGGTTACATCGGTAAATTAAAAATGGCCTATTCGTTTCGTAGGACAGTATAATATGATAATTAAAAGTGGTAAATTAAAAGCTTCGTGACGAGCTTTTGCCATCTATGTAGAAAATTATTTGTGATATAAACCAATATGATAATGGTTCACGGAACGTGATGTTTGATCTTGTGCATTCAATTCACAATCAACCCCATCAATTACGTTAAGTGCTGAACAGCACTAAAGCAAACAAAATTATTGAAGAAAATTCAATGATTTCAAACAGACACGAGACCACTAATTTCCAATTTTTACTCCATCACTGCTCTCATACCATCATCGTCAGGCAAGCAGTTTCAGATCAAGATTTATGTTAATGTAGTGTGCCTCGATGATGATCGATAATTGTCTAATTGATATACACTATCACTAGGCCTGCAACGAGCCAAGCCGAGCTCGGCATGTCAAATAAACGAGCCAAAAATTGAGCTCGGCTCGTTAAGGCCTCGAGTTCGAGCTTTAAAGAGCTGATCTCGAGCTTTAACGAGCCGAACTATAAAAAATTATTTAAAAATTCTCTTTTCGAGTCTTAACGAGCCTTAACGAGCCGAGCTCGCCAAACGAGCTTTAAATGAGATCACGCTCGGCTCGTTCCAGCTATCACTGCAAATGTATGTACAAAATATAAATAAGCACAGAGAAAAGAGGAAAAAAATACTGGGCACTTGATCACCAAAGACACTTCAAACTCGTGTCTCCCAAACTTAAGTTCAAGATTTGAAAATGTAGACAATAAAATAAATTAATCCATTCTGCTAGTTTGGCCTTCGGGTATAGAACAGATTCCGTATCCTTAAAAGCTATTTTTGGATTTATATAGGAGGGTCTCAAAATCTTCCCTTCCCAATTTGTAGTGAAAGAAATCCTCTCCACCTCAAAACCAAAAGGGACCTAAAAAAATTTACCCAAACAACAGCATCACATAACTACTTCCGGCAACAAATAGCCGGAAAAAAAATGATTTTCGCATGCCAAAATTATGATATTGTATTATGCATTCTCTCTATAAACCATGAGGTTTTTCGTCAAGCCACCATGAACATTATTAATGAGAATACAATATATATGTATTTAGTTAATCACCAACTTCATATATAACTGGACTGCAAAATCCTCGCAGCACAGCACATTACATTACATTGCATCCACCTGCACGCACCTAGGCGCAAATGGCATATACCACAAACCAGAGCCGGCAAAAAGGTTTTACGACCCCAGCAAGTGCAAGTGAAACCAAGAGAATGGTGAACAATCCAAATTATTCACCGATAAAAATCCCACAGCACAACCATCATATATATTATATATACACATACATATACTTCCTAAGCATCACATCACCATTGCAAGTTGAAACCATACACATGTTAAAAATGCAATATGAAGTTCCACTCACAGTGTAGTTTTCATGAAAAGCAGCAGCGAGGGCAGCGTACAAGGCCGTTCTCATTGCAGTGGAGGCACCTAGTGGGCCCATCCTCTTCATGCTCAAACACCTTCCGGCTGCCATTACAGCTGGTGCACGGCACAAACCTCACATCTCCACACCCCTCGCAAGGGTCCACCCGTCGCAGGGGTAAGCCCTTGATCAGCCTTCCCAGCTCTCCCATCTCCACCAGCTGCCGAACCACCTCAGCTCCCCCGACGTATTTGCCCTTGATGAAAACCTGGGGCAAGCCGATGTTGTTCTCACCCAAAACCCTCTGCAACTCCTTTCTGTAGGCGGCGTCCATGGAGATGTCCCTCTCGTCGACGTTCACCCCAAGCCCACGGAAGATCATCCGCGTGCTGTGGCACTCCTGGAAGGTTTTCCGGATGCTGCGCAGGCTCGTGAAGTAGATTACGACTCTGTCCTCGGTGCCCGGAATCCGGAACGGCGGGTCGGGTTCCGGGGAATCGGGTCGGCTCACCCTAATTTTAGGGGATTCGAAAAGTGAGCACAATTTCCTCACCTTGCCCCTCAAGGAGTAGCCGGCTGAGACGACGGAGCCCAAGGGGGAGCTGTAGATCGAACCGCCCCGCTGCA
>CACSLK010003174.1:9017763-9027787 GCA_902706635.1 Striga hermonthica
ACGCTTGAAGAAGGACGACGGGGCGATCTTGGCGTTGTCCGGTTTTTCCGTGGCTTGATTCTTGCAGTCGTCGGCCATGAAATCGAGATGAATACACAGGGATTAGAGGGTTTGCCTTGTCCTGGAATCGGAGATCAGAAAGAGGAAAGCGTAGGCGTGGGTTGGAATAAATTGTAGAAATGGAAAGAAAAAAAATGGTGGAAGGAAGGTGAGCTTTTTTCTTTTTTTGAAAAGTAGATAAGAGAGAGAAAGGCGGTGTCACTGTCTCTGAATGTAACATTATTTATGCCGACTATTGAAAAACACGCGCACACAAACGCGGCTCGGCTCGGCGTGCTTGGGATATAACTTTCAATGTTGTTTTATTTAATTATTTTCACTTTGATCTTACTAATAAATAAAGGAAAAGTTAAATAACAATAAGTTAATTTTTTTAACCACATAAAAGTGCGAAACAAGTTATACCAGAGAGAAAGATAAATGATAAAAGTCCGGAATATTAATTATAGCAAAAACTACCTCCTCCTGCACAATTGAACTCTTCTTATGGACGCAAAAAAAAAAACCCTAATGAGCTCTCCGTTCGCGACGGTCCTGTCGCCGGCCGATTCCCGTTTGGATCCTCCGGACTTGCGCCATAGCGAGTCTCCTCGACCATTTGAGGTATATTCACAGACCCAGAATCTCTTCGGATCATCGAAGAAACGGCGCTCCACCGGCGAATTTGATGAACATCGGGCGGACCCGGTACTGCCGGCTCCTGTACCCCCCTCTCACCCGAACCCACCAAAACTCAGTTTTCGGGATCTATTGACTAAAAACCGGCCCCATGTGACCTTATCTCCATCGGATGAGAGTCTTCCGTCAACTGACAGTATTAAGGTCGTCATGAATGGTCGTTCTGGCCAAATTCTTTTCTCTGACTCTTTTTGGGATCTGCTCCTGCAAGAATGGCAGCATGCCGTGGTGGTGCGCTTACTAGGTCACTCCCTCTCACCCTTGATGATGCATAGGCGGTTGTCTTCTTTATGGCCAGCCATTAGAGATAGCCCAATGATGGATTTGGAAAATGGGTACTACGTTGTTCGGTTCGACACAGCCGAGGATCAACTACGGGCGCTTACTGATGGTCCGTGGGTGGTGACTAACCACTATCTTCATGTTCAGCCATGGACGGTGGACTTCGACGCGGCTGATATCCGTACCCAATCAGTAGTTGCATGGATTCGGTTGCCCAACCTCCCGGTGCAGTTCTACAACACTGAGGTCTTCCGCTCTGTTGGACAATTAGTGGGCAAAGTAGTTAAGATTGACTATCAAACTGCAGAACGCCTTCAGGGAAAATACGCTCGCTTAGCTTGTCTGTTGGATTTATCTCGACCACTTTGCTCTGATTTCGTGATCGGGGGCAGATTTCAACGTGTCGAGTATGAAAGCCTGCCGGACATCTGCTTCACGTGTGGTATGTACGGCCATGGGTCGGCTCTGTGCCCGACACCTCGCGAGGGAAAGGAAGATGGAGAACCTCTAGTCAATAACGTGGGGGATGCCCCTGGCCAGGCTGACAAGCCACAACATCCCACCACCCCTAACCATCAGCCCCCTCAGACGGGACCGGGTCCGTGGATGGTAGCACAAAAGAAAACGCGATAGTATACGAGGAAGCCAAGAATGCAGGATGACATCCCCACTAAACATAACGGAGGGAATATTAAGGCTGGGTCGCGCTTCGCCGTTCTCCATGACGAGGAGGTGGGACATAAGGATTACGGTAACCCAAGTGAGCAAACGGGGGAGTGGACTTTCACGGCCAAAGCTGGAGAGACTGAGAGGGGAGGGGGCCCAAAAGTATGGAAACCTAAGAGGACAGAGAGAAGACCTGAAAAGACAAAACATGCGCCAACGGGAGGGAGCAATGCGCAAGAGGCTGCTGGCATCTCCAGGGTAACCAATGGTGAAGCTAGTGTTCGAGGCGTCGCGGGCCGAAAGCTTGATACTAATCCACGTGAAGTAACCAGTAAGCAGAAAGGGAAAGCGAGTTTACACGATGATTTGATCATGGTTCCTGATACGAGTTCCCTTGATCCGGCGAATCACCGAGCAGTTGCATTTGTCAGTCCATGCTCGTCGGAGCGTGCGATGGCTGTCGACAATCAACCATCCTCTAGTTGTGAACCACCCCTCCAGGAGGAACCCCCTGATCTCTCGGACCATCCGGACTCAGCGCAAATCATGGGATTGGATGGTGAAGATTTGAATATGAGCTTGGGCGGCGATGGCCCATGCCCGCTATGATGGTTCGGGCTCTTTCTCTCCAAGGTTTTCTCCATGAATTATATTGCATGGAATGTTCAGGGAGCAGGCTCTAGTCGTTTCCGTAGAGCTTTCTCGACAATTGTTTCACAACACCAACCTGATGTGGTAGCTTTATTTGAGCCACGAATTAGTGGTACGAATGCTGATACTTTCATTCGTCGATCGGGATTCCCTCGTTCGTTCCGAGTAGAGGCGTCTGGTTTTTCGGGGGGGATATGGGTTCTGTGGAGGGAGAGAGCCGAGGTGACCATCCTTCAATGTCACAGACAGTATGTCCATCTCCATGTCAAGATAGATGATCGAGAGTCTCTTATAACATTCATTTATGCCTCGCCTAACCCGCGTAGCCGACGAGTACTGTGGGAAAGGTTACACGATCTGGCCTCATACATTAGCGCGCCGTGGTTAATCGGTGGGGACTTTAACTGTATCCTGCGACCCTCGGAAAGAGCTGGTGGATCACCTAATGGTGGTACGGCCTGTGGGGTGTTCTCGGACTGGATTTTTGACCACGAGCTTCATGAAGTCAAGACAGACGGCACAAAATTCACATGGCATCGCGGAGACCTATCTCAAAAGTTGGATCGATTTATTTGTAACGAGCTTTGGCTGAACCAGTTCCCGGACGCCTTCGTCCTTCATGCAACTAGGTTACAATCGGACCACAATCCTCTTATTGTTCGGTGCTCCCCGGGCCAACGCGTGGCTCGAGGCCCAAAGCCCTTTCGATTCTTAGCCCCGTGGCTATTACATGACGGCTTCCAGGAAGTAGTTACGAATTGCTGGTCGGAGTCCACGAACTTTATGGAGGCCGCTAAGTTGTTCACTACTACAGCAAGTGATTGGAACTTTCGCGTGTTTGGTAATATATTCAACAAAAAAAAGACCCTTCTCGCTCGGATTGGCGGGATCCAACGAATTCCACACTTCCGTCGAACTTCCAGCTTATCACAGTTGGAGAAAGCCTTGACCACTGAACTCGAAGAAATTCTCCTCCAAGAAGAAGTCCTTATGATCCAAAAATCGAACCGTAATTGGTCCCTTTTTGGAGACCGCAATACCGCCTTCTACCACCGGCATATTAAAGCGAGACGCCGCAAAAATAAAATTGTTGCATTGCAAGATGCCACGAACTCCTTGATCACTGATCCGGAAGAATTGCAACGCATGGCCGTCGATTATTTCAAATCCATCTATACGGCAGACCGGTCGGTTCCTTTGGCTAGATCTGAAGCCTCTGATTTTCCGGATTTAAACCCGCAGGCCCGAGCACTCCTTGATAGGGACGTTTCCGTGGAAGAGATCACGAGAGCCCTCCAGGAAATGGACTCACTCAAAGCGCCGGGTGCCAATGGGCTCAACGCGTTATTTTTTAAGACACAATGGGAAAGAGTTGGACCCTCTGTGTGTCAGATGCTCAAGTCGATATTTCATGGTGGGGTTATGCCGGATGGCCTCAATCAAACCCTCCTCGTCCTCATTCCAAAATGCGATCAACCTCAAATGATTAAACAGTTTCACCCAATAAGTCTCCTGAATGTGGCATACAAGTTACTAACGAAGGTGCTAGCCAATCGGATGAAGCCGCTGCTAGCTGAATTAATCGGCCAGGCCCAATCTAGTTTCATTCCGGGCCGCCAAATACACGATAACATTATTGTGGCCCAAGAACTCATCCATTCGATGAAAACTAAAAAGGGCAGCACGTGTTTCATGGTAGTGAAAGTTGATCTGGAAAAAGCATACGACTTTCTTCGTTGGGACTTTGTAGAGGACACCCTTCTAATGGCGGGTTTTCCTGTACGTTTCGTGAATGTCATAATGCAATGTCTCAATACGGCATCCATGCGGATCCTATGGAATGGAGCCCCGAGTGAATCATTCCTACCGACTCGGGGGGTGCGCCAAGGGGACCCTATATCTCCATACCTTTTTGTCCTCTGTATTGAAAGGCTAGCACATAGAATCCAACGTGCGGTTAGCGAAGGCCAGTGGAAACCCCTGAGCATAGGGCGGGGCCAGGTTCTGGTTCCGTATTTGCTATTCGCCGATGATCTCCTTCTTTTTCTGGAGGCCTCAACCGACCAGGTGCACACTCTTCAGCGGGTCCTAGCCGACTTCAGTCAACAGTCCGGCTTGAAAGTGAGCGAGCCAAAAACTAACATATTTTTTTCGAAGAATGTTCCCATTGAGGAACAGCAAGCTCTCTCGAGCCTAATGGGATTTAATAGAGTGGATGACCTTGGCTATTATTTGGGTGTTCCACTCTTGCATGGCCGAGTCACGGGCCAAACGTACGAGAAGTTGATTGAAAAAACGGACACTCGACTATCAGGGTGGAAAGCGGCTTCGCTATCTATGGCTGGACGTGTGGTTTTGGCGCAAGCCGTTGTTAGCGTACTTCCATACTATACCATGCAATCGACCCATTTGCCTAATTCCATAATCACGGGGATTGAGAAACGGGTAAGACGATTTATTTGGGGAGGCTCCGAGAACAGAAGGAAGGTGAGTCTCGTTAAATGGGAGGAGATTTGCCTACCGAAAGATCTTGGAGGGCTGAGCATCAAACGGCAGAGGTTAATGAACGAGGCGTTGCTCATGAAGCTCGGGTAGAAGTTCCTCACTGACCAAAGTTCATTATGGGCACAAGTCTAGAAGGCCAAGTATGGAATCAATCCCTTTGAGACTAGGCCTGGTCACCAGAAACCAAGCTCGGGAATTTTTTGAGCTGTTCAAAAAATCTGGAAGCAGGTACTTAGCGGCGCCCGATGGGCTGTTCGGAACGGCGAAACAGTTAAATTCTGGACTGACCGATGGCTACATTCGAATATTATCCTACTCCATGTCACGACGGCCATGATCCCGGCTGAATTACTTGATAAAGAAGTCAGATTTTTTGCATCGGGAAGAGGAACATGGCGTTGGGAGCTGTTCGCACACCTGGTACCGTCAAATATTTTGTTACAAATAGCAGCTGTCCCGCCGCCGCGAGAGGAGCTCGGATGTGACCAGTTGTACTGGGGACCCTCGGCTACAGGCAAATTCACGACAAAATCTGCGTATGAAGTCCTGGACGCGGAGGGCGCACTGAGGCCGAGCCCGGGACCTCTATGGCGGGCTGTTTGGAAGTGGCCGGGACCACAGCGAATACGCCACTTTCTCTGGTTGTTGGTGAAGAACCGTCTACTTACCAATGTTGAGCGCATGAGACGTCACTTAACAGCACTAGCTTTATGTGATAGATGCGGTCAAGCTGAGGAATCCGCTCTACATGTGTGTCGCGATTGCCCGATGGCAGCGGAGATTTGGAGACGACTATTACCAAGCTCGACACATAACGAGTTCTTTTCTCGGGACTTGGAGTCGTGGCTGCAACTGAATTTGTTATCTTCGTCGTATGGTGGCGATATCAACTGGGCTCGCACGTTTGGAGTTGCCGTGTGGAAATTATGGCGCTGGCGTAACGAATTTCTTTTCCAGGGGAAGAGCCGTGCTGTTGAGGGAGGGTTACATGAAATATCCGAGTATGTTGCTGGTATGGAGTGCGTAGTTGATGGAGCCCGCAAACTCAGGGGCACGGGCAGATCGCGTACGTCGAAGTGGATAAATTGGGGGACCCCACAGACCGAATGGGTCAAATTAAATTCGGACGGCTCCTTCGATCTGTCGACCGGAATGGGGAGTGCGGGTGGCTTAATCCGTGACGACCAAGGACATTGGCTTGGTGGGTTCTCCATGAACATTGGCACGTGCTCAATTATGGCGGCGGGGCTATGGGGGCTCTTCCGAGGGTTGTCTCTTGCATGGGATTTGGGATTTCGGCATGTTGAAGCCGAAGTAGATAATGCGAGTGTCGCGGCATTTGCTACCGCTAGGGATGATATTCCAGGCGTGCACATTGGCTTAGTGTCGGGGATTAAGGAGCTCTTGAGGCGCTCGTGGGAAGTGAAGGTTACACACGTCTTTCGTGAGGCGAATTATGCGGCCGACTTCTTCGCATCTTTTGCTGCGACGGGTCCATTGGGATACCGGTATTTTAATGAACCTCCGGGAGGTGTTCGGCCATGGCTCCAACATGATCTTGTTGGTGTGGCCTACCCCCGGGATGTCTATGCAGTAGAACACTAGGCGCCTTGCCTCCTCTTTTTGTACCGAAAAAAAAAAAAAACTCTTCTTATGGACAAAATAACGATAGTATATTTTTAACGAGATCTACAATATTTGTTCCACTACGACATATTTTGAGTGTTATATTCCACAAATATTATTGTTGACCAGTTACACAAATATTATCGTTGACCAGTTACGGTATTCGGATCCGTTGGTCGACTCGGATTGCACATTTGGCAATGATGAATGAGTCTCGACTCGAGTTGCACATCTGGCACCCGAGACCTTGCTTAAAGGACATTAAGTTGCTTACCAGTTGTGCCAACCCTATTGGTTAATTATCTTCACTTTGATCTTACTAATAAGCATCTTTCTTCACCATTGTCAACCAAACTCCCGATTGTTCAATAGAGACATGATAAAAAAACTCCCGATTTAGGTATTCTGTAGCTCTTGGTCTGCTTTTTCCAACTAGGGTTGGTTTTGGCTATCACATTTACCTTTAGATTTCAATTACGGTCTCTTGTTGGCTCTCTTCATTGTTCTTCTCAAGGTGGTCGTCATCTACTGGGCTTCTTCTTCGCGATTTATTGTGGAACGCAATTCTAGGGTTTTGGGCTAGTGAAGACGTGAATAGCAGAGTTACCAATTGGGTGTTGCTGCCAGGTCCTTTGTCCTCATCAATATCTCAGGAGGCCATCTCGGAAGGAATTTTGAAATTGTGTGATATGCTTCGGCTAGATTCGGACGAGCCCCATGTTCCCGTGGCGAAACATGCTTCTGATGCAGGGAGTGCGAGACTGGCAACGAATCTCATGGGGAAGATGGTTAGATGTAAGAATTCGAACAAAGAGGGACTTGAATCGGTTGGGATGATCAGTGCCATGGAATTTCATATCGTGTTGTCTTGTGTGCATCTTATTTATCTTCCGTTGGTTTGTCATACCGATCATTGTGCTCGGTTGGTGGGGCGGCAAGTGGGTGAAGTCATTGTTGTTGATACGGATGGCATCGCGCCTAGAGTTAGAGTTAAGATTGATATCTCTAAACCACTTCGTCGGGGTCTTAGAGTCTATTTGGAGGCTTTGGATGAGATGTTCACTATATTTGTTCAATATGAGAAGCTCCCAGCTCTATATGCGGACTGATCGGGCATCGTATGTGTGAGTGTCCGTCAAGATTAGAGGGGTTTTTCCATGAATCCCCTCAAAAGTATGGATATTGGTTGCGAGCTATCCCTCTTATGAACCGGAAAAAACAGAGGTGGATTAGTTCTTTTTCAACCAACGCAGCTAGTCCGCAACATTCAAGTGACCTCAGTCAGTAAAGGAGAAGTAGAATGACATCCTACTCCATTAGAGGAAGTCCAAGTAAAGGATAAAGATTTCGTGGTTAACCGGGCGACTCTCAACTCTAATGATAGGATGAGACAACAAATCGAGGACGACCCAAGCACTGCTCAGGAAGAGGGACTTAGAGGGGTTAACGAGTCAGACAAGATGTTATCCACGCCTATATTCATTGAAACGCAGATTTCGTCGAGTAACAGTTTAAAGGAAAGCCCTCGGAAAGGGTGGAAGCGAAAGCCAAACCCAAATATTTCGGCCTCCCCAATCGATGGACCCAGTAAACGGATCCGGATGGATGAAGATGGAGAAATAATGGAAAACTCTCTCATGAATATAGAAGCGACGACCTATGATAAGCAGAGGTGCCGAATGCAATGAGTTGTTTATGCTGGAACGTACGAGGTCTGGGGAATTCTCGTACGGTGAGATCTTTGCAGAGATTGGTCTGGGGAAAAAGCAGAATTGGGATATGATCCTATAGGATTACCCTCTTGAAAAAATGCCAGTCACTATCTAAATGACTAAACAAAGACCAACTAATGAACTGAAGCCCCACCAATACCTAAGATTGCTCTGGGTTGGATAATCTATCCCTAAAAAAGCTGATCAAGCGCCTATTATCATAAGAGAAGAAAAACTTATTTCATAGTAAAAAAATGGGCTATATGTCATCTATTTTTCAAGTGCGAGAAATTTCCGCGGCCTGTAACACATGGTTATCAAGCTGTGAAGGCCCCTACAATAAATTTATTGATTTACAAACCTGCTTTGGTTGTGCCTTCCCGTAGAGAGAGGGAGATCAAATGGCAGTAAAATGAACTTGTTAAACAAAGAAAGGGGAGTCACTAGTAGGGGTGTTCACGGTCCGGTTTTAATGGAAAAAAACCATCAATCCGAACCGCAGATCGGTTAAAAAAGCCTTAAAAAAATCCGGTGGTTATTTTTTTTTTAAATCCGGAATAACTGGTCTGGTTAACGGATTACCTGAGGCAAACCGCCGGTTTAACCGCACCGGATCAGTAAATATTAAAAAACTATAACATATATATACATCCAATCCAAGTCCCCAACATGAAGGATGTGACTGAAAAATGAATGATTTGCTCCTATTATTTCAGGTGTCTAAACTGACTGAAAAATGGATGTCTGCTTGGGTTCAGTTTGCATAATTTAATTTTCATCATTTTTGTATTTTTATATTTATGGGACGAAATGTGTATTTTTATGCTTATGGGACGAATTGTGTATTTTTTATTTCTTTATTGTTGTTTTTCTTAATTTTTAGACCCAAATGATCTATTGGCCCAAAATTGAAAAATAAAAATCATGCCCAAAATAAAAAAAATAAAAAAAAAAATTAAAGGCCCAAAACAAGGATTTTGGATTTAACCGGTTAACCGCCAAACCGGACCGTCCAATGCGGTCCTGATTGTGGCCGGTTAAAAAATAAAACTGGTCCGATTATGGACAAGAAAAAAAATTAACCGTTAGGTTCGGTTTGGTCATGGTTTGGGCTAAAAACGGACCAATCCGGACCGTGAACACCCCTAGTCACTAGAACGAAGCTTACCAGAATATTAGTCCCTTTCAGTTCCTGGACTGGGCTCAACAAAAGTTGAGTGGGACGAAAAGTCTTTTGAAACAATCTCTATTCTCTTAGCCCATATTGTCGTGCCCTGAACTAGAACTCGAACTACTGGCTATGTCATTTTTCTTGGCTCAAATGTCATCTCTGGGGAATTCTCGTACGGTGAGATCTTTGCAGAGATTGGTCTGCAAAATATCCCCCTATCTAGTCATTCTGTCTAAGACTAGATTTTCTGGCTAAAAGGCAACTAATATTCGTAACCTTCTTCAGTTTACCAGAAACTTTGTGGTGGACTGTTCAGGCCTTAGCGGCGGCCTTATATATTTTTCTGGGCATATCGATGCATTTATTGTTGATCATGATAACAGACGTTGGCGGTTCACGTGTGTTTATGGGCAAGCAAAAGTGGAGAACTGTCACCATATGTGGGACTTAATGCGGAGGTTACATTCCTTGTCTAGCCTCTATTGGCTTTGCCGAGGGGATTTCAATGAAATAATTTTATTGTATGAGCGAAGTGGAGGGACTTTTCGAAACCTAGCTTATTCTCGGGAATTTCAACTAGTCCTTTTGGATTGCCATCTCGATAATATCCTTTTTAAGGGGTCATCCTTTTTAAGGGATTGGCACACGAACAAGTCGGGAAGACGAACGCGTG
>CACSLK010003174.1:9031103-9047746 GCA_902706635.1 Striga hermonthica
TTTTTTTTTCTATAAAATTTTGTGTTCTGCTCAGCAAGAATGCTGATAGGGGTACTGAAGATATTTATTTTTGTCTGAGAAGCCAGAATGTAGTTGTTAGAGCATGTTGTTTCGTTTAGCGACTAGCTGGAAAGTTCAGATTGGAGATGACTTCTTATTTTCTTCAAGCATTTCCAATACCGGAAACTAACACTTTACTTTATCCTAAAGTTATTCGATGACTCATTATTTGATGTATTAGTAAAGTTATCATTTCAATTGATACAAAGATAATACCTTTACTGCTGAACTATTATTGACGGGACTTGGTTAATGGGAAACGTATTTAATGTTCATTGTGATCATCATCCCAGTTAACATGTTACTATGATTTGCTCTGTATATACCATGCGTTATTTTGCCACAAAGATTGTCACTCAGCAAACTTATCTGTTCACTGTCTTGGAACTTTGAGAAACTATGGCCTCCACACGTCCCATCTATGTACATAAGCAGGATAATGAATTGAATTTGCATCCATTTGGGTCCGATCAGATTTTTTCCTTTGGTTAGAACAAACAAAATTCTGATTGTCCTTCTGAGCTCGAGGTATCAGTCTAGGAGTCCTGACAGGGATAGACTAGTTCCCAACGAAGAAGATTAAATGTTTCCCAACCTTGAAAATTTTGATTTACTCATATAAGTTTAGTTCCTTTGATGAAATCGCATAGCAATGTTGTTAATTGAAAGAAACCTACGTTGTTGCGAAAGAAACTCCAAATATGGAGTGTTGTATTGTTAAGTGCTACTTGTGTGAGGGTTATAGTTGAATTAATGTAGCATTGTTTACAGTTCTGTTGGCCTTACTCATCTAAATACATATTTAGATGAGAGAGCCTGTTTCTGCATTGTTTACAGTTCTGTTGGCCTTACTCATCTAAATACATATTTAAAATATGTTGCAGCTCATGCCGACAGTTTTGCTGCAAAAAGGATGAGGAAAATTGGTCAAAGACGAGCAGTTGACTATACAAGTACCGTTGTGAGATATGTGCAGGTAATGTTTAATTTTTATCTTTTAAGGCTGTAGAATGATAATGCGAATGTTATACTGTGCTAATGTCTTTCTGATGAGTTAATATGTGATATGCTGCTGAATTCTTTTCATTTCCAGTGTTCAGCTTCCATCTAAGGTTTAGCTTCTTGTACTTGACAAATAGAGACCACTCCTTTAGCCTTACTGCCTTACTGATCATATATCTAAGGTTATATAGTACTCTATTGTCATAGTTCTCTCCTTCCATGCATGTGCATAAGAAGGGAATCTAGTAACTCTTTAAGCTTTTAAGTCATTGGAACTGGTGGTTGAAGGACAGACATTTCTTATGTGAACTGAAAATAAGATCTCGCATGCTACCCGTGATCTAGTTGGCTATATGGTCATGTTTTTCTTCCATTTTTACTATTACTAAATATATATTCAATGTTTCATTCGAAGAAATGCTGTCATAGGAATAAATGGTCTGCGAAGTGTGTTGTTGGATTGGTAATACGTGTGCACTCTTTTATATTGTGTTTTTTCAATTGGATATGAAAATTGCAGTCATTTTTTTTTTCTTTTTCATATTTAAACTAAAGTTCAGTAGCTCTAAGCACCAAGTCCCTTTTCCCTGTTGTTTTGCAGGCACGCATGTTCCAGCGAGACTCAAGGGATAGAACAGTATTGCAACCTAGCCCAGCAGCAGCTATTGATGTGTGTTAATTGCCTGATAATTACCTTCTTTATTTTTGTATATGGGCCATGTCCTTACCTGTTGATTTTTCAACCATTGATGTTGCGTTAATTGAAGATGAAAATTATATTTATCTGTTCAGGTAGATAAGAAACTGTTGATGCTATTTTATTCCCTTCTTTATTTATTATCTATGCAGATGTTGCCTACTGTAGCCTACGGAGACAACCCATCCACTAGTTTTGCAGCAAAATTTGTACATACATCATTGAACAAAAACCGGTGTTCAATTAATCGAGTTTTGGTGAGTTTAGGGAATAAACCATCTTTCTTGCTGTCCTTTTTGTCATTCTTCATGTATGTGTTTATACATAATTCTGTACTAAATTACTATCTCATTAGAATCAAGCGTTTGCTAATTCAACTTAAATGGCTGCTGGTTATGCTATATGTCATTGCTCTCATTATCAGAAGACAACTCTTCCTGGACTATTTGGTGCCAGCAGTCATGAGAATTTTAAATAGTGTTATGTGTTAACTAGTTTACTAAATGTGCTTCGAAAACTATGCTTAGATTGGGAAATGCTACATAAGACACTGGGTGGTGAGTTACAGGAATAGACAGCGGCACATAGTGGTCAGTATTTGATAGCATATACGTGCTTTGCCAAATTTTTATGAATTTTTGGAAACCAATATTGGGTTATTCAAACAGAGGGATGGAAAAAATTAAGAAAAATCGAACATTACCGTGCTTCGTATCTTAAGAGTAAAATAGCATTGTTCCATGTGGTATCATTTTTTATAGGTCCAAGTGTTTTTTGTCAAGATTTCAGCTAAAATGTTGCAACAGTTATTTTGATGAGCTGTATTAGCTTGAAAGATTGTGGACTTGTAAGAGCATCTCCAATGGATAATTGTCTATTTTGTGTTGTATGGCATGGACAATGGAAGCTAAAAAATTCTGTCTCTAATAGTTAATGTTAATTGTGATTTCATTTGTGACGTGTTGAATTTTAATTGGTTGAAGAAGATAAATAAATTAAATAAATACTCTAATATACAAAAGAAATTGTCTAGAAAGACTTCTACATCTAGAAAGCCTTCTAAAAATTTTTCAAGCCACATAAGATTATTTGTGACATGTGGCAACAAAATAGAGAAATGGAAAGACCATTGGAGATGCTCTAAAGAACCCTAAGAATGGGAAGTTTCGGCTGTTTACTAATAGCAAACCTTTTTTAGCATGCTAAAACTGTGACTTGCCTTTAAGTGGTTATCATTTCAAACAATATCCTTCTAAATATATGTTCCAGCAGTCTATGCTGTTACTTTCTCGTTTCACTGTTAATCCAATATCCTACCTAAGAACCCTAAATGTGGTTGATAAAAGCTTTTTCCCTTTTGATCTAATTGTGTTTGGATCAAAATATATTAATAGTGGACCCCAAGTGGGAGACGCCTTATTACTGGATCTCAAAGTGGGGAATTCACTCTGTGGAATGGCCAGTCCTTCAATTTTGAAATGATACTACAGGTATTACATTTACCTGTTTCATGTTATTTTAAACTTTAGATGCTTGTAATGATTGATAAGATATGTCTTCTACGCAGGCCCATGAGCAAGCTGTCAGATCTATGATATGGAGTTATAATGAGAACTGGATGGTCACTGGGGATGATGGTGGCGCTATAAAGTAAATTCGATTTTTTGGCAAATTGTATTGTGGTCTTATTTAATAGTATGGTTGGCGAAATGATTATACCTGGTTGCAGGTACTGGCAAAATAACATGAATAATGTGAAAGCTAATAAATCTGCACATAAAGAATCAGTCCGTGGCTTAAGGTATAATATCCTGCTCGAAGCTAGTTGTACAGCTCTACTTCTCTTATCCGTGTTGCTGGACTGGCTTTCAATTCTTCTCCATGGTTGTTTAATATTAGCTGGGGACAACAATGATTTTAACTACTAACTGTAATGAAATACCAGAGCAACCTGTTATATTTTGTGATAAAACATTGTAACATTTGTCCTTTTTGATGACATAGTAATATTATTGTTATATTTTTATTGTCATAAAACCTAATCTTCATACCTTTTAATCAGCTTCTGTAGGACAGATTTGAAGTTCTGCTCCTGTTCTGATGACACTACCGTTAAAGTTTGGGACTTCGCTAGGTGTCAGGAGGAGCGATCGTTATCTGGTGATGTCTTCATTTTGATTCATAAAAGGACTGCCTTTTACTTTTAGACTGATCTGGGATTTTGATATTGTTTTTGGTTTCTGACTTTTCAACTAGAGAACAAAGGGAAACCTTAAGTCTCAGATAATTTGTATTAAGAAAAGTATTATCATTTAAACATGAAATCATGAATGCATTTGTCTCTCCAAAATGCCTACAGCTTTTATCTTATCTTTTAACTCCTGTGCAAGCACTGACCTATATGTGCTAAGAGACTATACGACTCGTAATCAAACAGCTAAGGTTTACTGTGGCTGGCATCTGATAATTGAGTTCAAGAAGTTTGTTGGTCTGTCAGTTATGTAATCGGCATACAGTTCTGGGGAAATTATTTCGATGTTCTTTTATTTCTTTCTTTTTTCATTCTCTCTTTTTCATTCTGATTGAGGTGAAAATATTTTGATACTCTGCCGACTCACAAAGGTTCAGGCCCTTCACAAAAGTTAAGGGAGAATCTGATCATTTATCCTAGGAAACAAACAAATTGATTCTAATCTATGTAATGTTGCTGATCTGTTACGCTTCATGAGTAATTCTTTTTATCAGTTTAATGTTGATAATGGGGAAAGTACCATAAGAATTTTGTTTTTGTGTCCTTTTGACTCAGACAGGCCATGGTTGGGATGTAAAGTGTGTTGACTGGCACCCTACCAAGTCATTGTTGGTTTCGGGTACGTGCTTAGGTCACTTATACTTGATAGCTCTCTATTTCTGGAACTTTTTTTTCTTCTTTTCAATGGGGATCTTCATAGGTGGGAAGGACAATCTTGTCAAACTCTGGGATGCCAAGTCAGGACGAGAGCTCTGTTCGTTGTGAGTAAACACCATTATGCATTTAGTTTATGAAATTATGGCTCAAAGTCTCTAGCTGATCCTTTAAGCGTAATTTAATTGTATGATAACACTGCTTTTGCAGTCATGGTCACAAGAATACGGTCCTTTGTGTGAAATGGAATCAAAATGGCAACTGGGTTTTAACAGCTTCAAAGGATCAAATTATCAAGGTAGGCTGGCCTTTTGACTGTTGTCTTGGTGTTTCTAGAGTGAGTTGAACCTTTAAGATTTTATGTTTGCTTCTTTTTCCATTAAACTTGATATTTTCTTTGGTTGTAGCTTTATGATATACGGGCCATGAAGGAGCTTGAATCTTTTCGTGGGCATCGCAAGGATGTCACTGGTATGGAAGTACTTCTGTCAGAGTGCTAACATTGTACTATGTTTTTGTGGTGCTACATACAACTAGAAGTGATTACTCAACTTAATCTGTGGACTCTGAAATGAGACATGCTCAGGTTTTACATATTTAAAGAGCTGCATTTGACCCTTTCTCGGCTTTGATATCCATTATCCAATATATGGTTTCTACAAAATTGGGAGCATTTTAATTAGGTTTTCTTTTGCTTGATTATATATGAAAAGTTGAAAGGCGCATACTTGGAGATTTCAAGTAGTTACCTTGAATTTGTGATATTCGAAATGAGATCCGTGCAGCTCCAAATGTGACCTATTAATAAACAGATCAAAGACAGACATGTTTATTGTCGTGCATAAGTTTAAGATAGTTTGCTCTTTTACTGGTCTTTGAAATAACTCCGCTCTCTACTGTCTTTCAGTATTTGCCTTGTCTTGCTTAGTCTCTGTGGACCTAGTATGCTCTTCGTTTTTCTGCCTGTTCTGCAACCTTCTATGTTTGTTATAGTATGATACTTATGTTCCATTTATCTTGACGGTCACAGCATTAGCTTGGCATCCATTTCATGAAGAATACTTTGTTAGTGGAAGCTTTGACGGATCAATTTTCCATTGGCTGGTGGGGTAAGCTGTTCGCCAGTTCCTTTAAAATGTTCCTCAGTTCACCTTGTTGCAATGTTTAGAAGTACAAGTTTTTACCTGATTTCTTGTAACTTTTATTTTCACATTATCTGTGAGTGCTCCTTGGGCAAGTGACAAACAATGTTGATTGTTGAGTAAGTTTTTCAAGTGTGTACCCTTTTACTTGACACCATTAACTTCTCCACCAGTGTTCCCAGTCTGCAGAATCTCAACATATTTGAATATAGAAACTGGATCTTGAATATCGTTGAATATTATTTGCCTTTAAAATATTTTCTCTACTCCATGCATAGCCATTTTTTTGAAATAGTTCAGCCAATGAAGTTGGTAAGGAAACAATGGCATGCTGCAGGTGTTTCCCGCTTGTTCTTTTTTCCCCATATGATAACTATAATTTTATGAGAAGAGGACAAGTAAATCGCAGAAGCAGTCATATTTTTCGTAATTGTTGTTTGAAGTATGACAGCAGTATCTGATAATTGTTCATGACCATCTCTAACTTTCTGTGGGTAGGCATGAGACTCCCCAGGTTGAGATACAGAATGCGCATGATAACAGTGTTTGGGATCTTGCATGGCATCCTATAGGGTACCTTCTCTGCAGGTCTGAAGTTATCTCTGACGAAATGTTACTGTCATTTTTTATTATCTACAGTTCAAGGTGATAAGATGGACAACCTGTAAAATGACAAAGTTTTTGTTATGTAGTGGTGGCAATGATCACGCTACAAAATTTTGGTGCAGAAATCGGCCTGGGGATCCAATTCGGGATAAATTTAATTTAGGACAAAATCAAGGTTACTACTAATTTTTCTTTCATGTATATTATCCTATCTTAATACTTGTTGGTTGACTCGTTTCAAAATTTTCAAATGGTATTAGATGATATATTTATGTCTATATTATTATCATTATTATTATTATAATTATTATTTTTGTAGGTTTTGGGGAGCAAAATCCTTCTATGGGAGGCCGTGTGTCTGTTCCTTTCCCAATGCCCGAGGTCCCCACGACTCCCGGACCATTTGGGCCTGGGTTGACCCGTAATGAAGGAACAATCCCAGGCATTGGAGTTGCTATGCCACTTAATATTGCATCTCTTGATTCAGCCGGCCAAGACCAGAAGCCACCTATATCAGTTTCGATGCCTGTAGGACCTCCTCCCTTGCCACCGGGCCCACACCCATCCCTTCTTGGAAAACAACAAAATGCTCAGCAACACCAGAATTTACCCCACCAGATGTCTTCTTCACTGCCATTGCAGTCACCAAACATACCTCAGATGCAGCAGCATTTACCGATGTTACCACATCCCCATTTACCCCGCCCTCCAAATGTCCCAACCTCAATGCCCGGCCCAGTGGTAAGAAACTAATGCCCACAATTTACTTTTAATGTTGCCTTGTGACGGTGGTAATTTTTAAACTTTCCTATCTCAGGGTGGCATGAATCAAATGGTACCTCCATTGCAAGGCCACTTTATGGGGATGAATCCGATGCCTTCTGTATCTGGAAATATGCATCCAGGTTCCAATACAATGTATCAACCAGGCGGGGGCTTTAACAGACCACAGGGAGGGCAGATGCCAATGATACCAGGAATGAATCCTTACCAGGTGCGAGAGTTTATTCCAATTTTTCGGTTTGCCTAGCACAATATCAAAAATTTTCTGCGTATTAGTTTGGTTCATCAATTTTGTCGGACCATCTTTTCTGCGTGCTGTGTCCTTTTCCTTTGTTGTCTCAAGTGATTAGAACTCTTCTATATTTGCTATGTATTGTTAGGATTTTGATATTTAACCTCATGCTAATATCCCAGGAGATGGAAGAATCCCATCTTATATCCCGTATATATTTATCGGTGAATGGTGATTTCTATCAGTATTTTTCATTTTCTCTAGGCTGAAACACAGATTAGAGGGTGTTTAACTGAGCTTATAATCTCTTTAAACATCTTATAAGCGGTTTAAATTTGTTTGGTGCAATCTTTTGAAAGACGAGCTTATTAATTATGTGGGTGCTGATGGACAACCAATTCAATTTCTGAGGTGCTAATTCGCGACTCATGCGTTTATGTAGATTTCTTCTTAAGCGGCATAAGAATAGCGGTGCCTGCTTTTTTTCTCTGAAATTATTAACATTTCTTAAGCGGCATAAGCATAGCGGTGCCTGCTTTCATTCTCTGAAATATTGACAGATACCCACCCTTTTCTACTAATGTGGGGTGGGGTGATCTGACAAAAATGTCCTCCAAATATCATTATCGGAATAGAAAACCATCCCCATGAGGCAGATAATAACTCGCATAAGAGTAGAAGCTTTTAAACTCTTTGGAGAGTAAGATGCAACTGTGAGGACATTTAATTTCGGAAAAATAGAGAAAGAAAGTTAAACAATATTTACGGGTTAGAAAATAAAATTAGATCTGCATTGGGTTTTCTTGGTTAGGTTTAAGATTTGAAGCTACTAATGCGGTTGGTGTTTGCTGCAGTCTGGAAATGGTAATGCCCCTGGAGCTGGAATGCCATCGAGCTTTTCTGGGATGCCTCCCCCTCTGCCTCCTGGCCCCCCACCGCACGGTCAACCTCATCAGTAGCACTCAGATTTGTACATCATTTTGGTTTGTTGTTAGGATGAGAAAACGTGGAAATCTCTCTTTCTCCTGTGTTGTGTTTTAATTCAAGTGTAGCTTGATGATAAAGCTCAGATATGTACATTAATCGATTGGAATGGACTTTTTCGCTGTTCCGTACGCAATAGAAGTCACATGTAAGATGTTTGATTTTGTAATGGACCTCTCTCTCCCTATTTTTTTTGGCCTAAATGGACAGACTCTATGGAATTGACTCATTTAATTTTTATGTCTCGTGCTTCACACGTTCTTTTATGATCTAGTAAAAGAAGAAGGAAACTATAGGAATACGAACTAGTAAAAGAAGAAAGAAACTAAAGGAATTGGTTATCTATATTATATATATATATATATAATTGTTAGCATATAGCATTTAATAAAACTTATTAATAAAACTTCTAGAATATTTTCTCTAGTTTTTGTTTTTCCAACGGCATAAAGAATTTCATTAAAACAATGTCCAAACAATGGGAATTACATCAAGAAACCTGGGAGGCCAAGCATGATAATGTTGCCTAATCGAAACCTACCAGAAACTAACAGCCAATACAAGAAACTAGAAAAAAAACCAACCACCTGGCCTACCAAAGCACAAAGGGAAATGAAAGCCTATCATCAAAACAAATAAGGATCTGACAGCCTACCACCACAAACCAAAGAAAAATAACTGCCTGCAGGCCAAATCTCCAACTGGATACTCTCTGCAAACTCTAAAGTGGAACATCAACAGATAAACTGGCAAGGAAGAAAAAATAACCACTGACACGAGACCTAGTTATCTCTCATCCCATCTGGTTCAGTCATTAGAGTTATTTGCAGAGTACTCCATCCAATCCCGCAAAGTTGATTTAATGATCCACTCCCTAGGCAACCACTGGTTCTCAAAGACCCAAATATTCCTCGCTTTCCATAGCCACCGTAATATGTAAGTGGATGATTGGATTCGCTCTTCCGAAATATCCTTGCCAGGCATAGTGCTAATCCACCACCACCATTCCTTTACACTAAATGTCTCCTTCTGAAACATAACCCATTGGACAGGTGCAATTGCCCAAACTTGCATAGCTTTGCAACACTTGAACAGAACATGCTCTTGGGTTTCCTCAAACTCACCACACACCCTGCAAGTTGTGTCCAGTGGCGGAGCCACACCTTGTGGCTGGGGTCAGCTGACCCCTATGGATTTCAAAATTTTTAGTATAAAATACTGTTCAAACACTGTTTACTAGGTTAATGACCCCGCTAAAAAATATTGTCGACCTCGGTGAAATTTGAGGTTGGCTTCGCCCCTGGTTGTGTCCAACTCCAACCCTCTAGCTTTCAAATTACTTTGAACAGGGAGCAAGTTGGAAAAATATTTCCAGACAAAGTGTTTAACTTTGCCCATTACTTGAAGATTCCAGCACCTGTCTCTAGCTCTAGAGTTCCCACTAGTCTTTGAGAACCAGTGTTTAACATTTCCAGTTTTGGTTACAAAATTTATCATTAATATTTTTTTTTTTATTTCTCATATTAATACATCCTATTAAGTGTAATTGTCTATGTTTCTATTATATTATATAATAGTTATTGCTAATACCAACTAACAATAATTCACAATAAATAATAATAAATTTAAATAAAATTTATATGTGCAAATACCAACTAACTATTATTGCTAATACCAACTAACTATTATTAAATAATAAATTTAAATAAAATTTATATGTGCAAATATTAACGAATAATCTACTTTAGAAATATTTATTTTTTGTTTATAAGTACAATATGAGTGATCAATCAATAATCTTAAAATGAAGGTACATTTAATAATATTATAAAATATTGAATAATATGTTACTACTAAGTTTGTAAAAATAAAATGAATTTAATTCTTAATAAGAAAAGTGGAAAAGTATAAAAAGAAGTAGACAATGATATGAAAACTAAATAGAAACAGAAAATCATAGTTAGGAAAATTTCTCATTTAGGAATTTTATTTAAAGGTAGGGTAGGGTGGATGGTACCGCTCAGATTGTGGCCAATATTCCTATAGCATAGGTCTGGATTTGTTTTTTTATTATTATTATTTTTTTTTCCAAATATACAGATAATTAGCACGGGATGGGTTAATCTATAATCAGATACATTGATTTTATAGTTTTCAAATTAAATAAAATTTTAGATTAGATAGAAATGAAATAATTGATATAAATCTTTGAAATTTTAATCTCAAATTGTTGATATCACAAAAATAATAATAAATAAAATATTTGGTAGAAAATTTTTAAAACTTTTAATCATTATATTTTGATCTATTATTGATATCAAATAAGTTAAAAAAATTCCACGTCACATGGTTAAAAAAAAAGCAAAATAAACATAAAAAAGGTAAAAAAAAAGAACGTGTAAAAAATTTTCGTATTCTGTAACTAATATTCTTTTGGCAAACATAGTCCGTACGA
The DNA here is from genome assembly GCA_902706635.1 of Striga hermonthica. Taxonomy (NCBI): domain Eukaryota; kingdom Viridiplantae; phylum Streptophyta; class Magnoliopsida; order Lamiales; family Orobanchaceae; genus Striga; species Striga hermonthica. The sequence continues at coordinate 9,041,970 of CACSLK010003174.1, forward strand.
TGAATGAAACAGAGATGTTAAACGAGTCATTCTCATAGGGCTTCTTCGTTTAGGCTCCAAATAAAATAGGGTTGGATCATAATTGTTTCACCTATTTTAATCAATTTGTTTTTTTATGCCACAATGTTAACCATTAGTTTGTTTGGGCTAAGTTGTAAGTTAGTTAGTATACTGGTATGTAAAAACCTTCAACCTGGAATCGGCTTGCTCACGTGCTTCCTCGACAATTGAACGCCTTCGACCTAAAAAATCCTCACACCAGAAGGATTATCCGGTGAAGAGTTACGGTTCTTAAATGAGTATATGTAGAAGATGATTTGCAGATAGTTTAAAGTATATATATCGTAATGAGGTAAATTTACACATCTCACCCCTATTTATAGGGGTGAGGTACCTGTTTATACAGCTGCCTGGATATGGTGAGCTGCCTGGTAGTAAAATTCTCTGTTACAATGCGTCAGAGATGGTTACGAGGCGTAGACCAATGAGATGGTGCCACGTAATTTGGCCCACACGGGGCTTAATTCCCTTGAATAGATCACTTAATAATCCAACCAACTCTAGGTCGATTGAGATGAAGCGCTGACTGCACCAAGTTTGCGCAGTGGTTGATCGGGAGAACCATTTGCAACTACAGGTCGAGTTTTGATCACGCCATCCGTGGGCGACCTGTCCTCACTGTACTTAACCCCTTATGACATGATTGGTATGAGGGAATGACATGAGTATTGATTCATGATCATTCTCTTACTCATTCCTTATCTCATGATTGATATATTTTTTCGAAAAGAGTAATCATTCCAATGGTAATTGCAAAACCCGTCTTCATGAGATTAGCCATTCCATAGCTCATGCAAAGTTTTTTCATTCTAGTATTTGTGGGAATCAATTTTTCAAATAATATATTTCAAATAAACAAATTTGAAACTCATTTTTATTTATTTTTCATATTTTAATTAGATAGATTAAATTAAATACTTATATAAAAATAAAACTAAAAATCGGCATTTATAATAATTTAAAAGATAATAATATGAAATATACAATTCACTAATTACTAGCTATATAATATATATGAGTGTAACAACACAAAAATATATTTATTAAAATATAGTATAATTTCTTTTAAGAAATAAAATAATTTTATTATTAACATAAATAAAAATACAACCTGAATATAAATATTATTTTTTTTCTATAAAATAATGATAAACTAGTACAACGCCCGTGTATTACACGGGTGCTTGCTAATTTTTTCCTTAAAATCTAAAATTATTGAGAAAAAGTAGTTGAAAATATAAATACCTTTTATAAAAATATATATATTATTATATAATTAATATGCCACTTTTATTTGTGTGACTTATTTGTGTTATATTATAATAAGTTTTTTAACTTACGACATATAACTACATTAAACATAAATATATCAACTGAGAAATAATTCTATTTTTCTAATAAATTTTAATAAATATTATTATTTTTTATTATAAAGATAAATATAATTTATTTATTTTATATATACAATATGGATGTCAAATCGAAGATCATGAAAAGATTATTAATTTGATATATTATATATGTAAAATCGATAAGAAATACAAAAGTTATCAACTTTTAAAATACATTTATAATTCAATAGCTAATTGAAGGAAACAAATAAAAGTCAGGGATATATTAGTCACTTAGTGTCTTACTATGTAAAATTATAAAGAATTAAATGGTTATATTAGTACAAGTCATATTAAAATACCTAAGTTAGCTAAATAATATTTATGGAATGTCCGAACCTAGATTATTAATTATTAATATATCAATATTTTTTGTCCAAACCTAATTACGAAGTATGATTCTTCGCAAAATAGGATTACGAAGCACCAGAAGCAGCCACGTAGGAATTACATATAGGGGGGATGATAATATAGAATGACAATATCATTCCATTCAGGTCTTATTCCTTCTGTATATCAAACACATCAATGGAAAAACTTGTTTCATTTCTTTTACATATTCAATTCATTCTTCAACTCATTTTATTCATATCAAATTCTATTCCAGTATACCAATTATGTCATTATTGTCTTCCAGATCGAAAGCTCTTGATCCTGTGGTGGTCGACCAAGCCACCCATCTGATTCTGCTCAATCGACAACTCGTTTCGCTGACTCGACTGGTTTACTCCCTTAGGTGTGATATCCCATATTATATATTATCATAATAACACATTTATAATAATATTAATTAAATTTTAGTATATATATATTTCTTGATATAAGAAAAGTAAAAAATTTACTTATTTTCGTTCACCATTTAATACTCAATTATTATTTTCTCCTACAATTTGTTAATGTGTAATGTCATTATTAGTATTTAAAAATGTTATAGAAATAGTATTCTTATTTTTATTTTATGTAATAAAAAATATTTAATGTACAATAATATTAATTATTAATGTAGTTAATTTGAAATTATGTAAATAAATTTGAATAAAAAATTGTACATTAATGTTTTACAAAATATGCACACATGTCATTCTATACAATTTTTGGTATTTATAACACATCATCAATAACAACTAATTTGTTAAAAAGGAAAAAAAAAAAACAATTCGGTTTTATTGAGAAAAGTAAACACATTGTAGGTTTATCCCCTTATATATAATTCTCGAATGTCTGAGCCTAAGTGGCAGGCTCGCATATTTCGGGATCCTGAGTGTCAAAATTTCATTCTTTATTATTTGGCTTTGATAGATTTATTTTAATTTCAATCCAAAAATAATTAGGTTCTAATTATCATAAATACGTTGATTTATTTATGATTATTTTAGATGTGTAAATTGTATTTTAATATCATTTCCTATTATACTTATTGAATTGTAAATGTATTTTAAAAGTTGATAACTTTTGTATTTCTTATCGGTTTTACATATATAATATATCAAATTAACTATCTTTTGATGATCTTCAATTGACATCTACATTGTATATATAAAATAAATAAATTATATTTATCATTATAATAATGAAAAATTTATTAAAATTAATTATAAAAATAAAATTATTTGTCAACCAATATATTTATGTTTAATGTAGTTATAGGTTATAAGTTAGCAACATTATTATAATATAATACAGGTAAGTCGCACAAGTAACATGTGTCAAACTAAAGTATATAATAATATGTATTTTTGTATAAAAAGTATTTAATTTTAATTACTTTTTCTCATTAATTTTAAATTTTAAGAACAATTTTACTAAGCACTCGTGTAATACACGGGCATTGTACTAGTTTATGTTAATTAACCAATTAATCCACTAGTCATTCTAATATTTTTTTTTTTTTTTGCCATTATGCGTTAGAATTTATATATTTTATATTAATTAAACAATAGTGATTTAGAAATTGATAAAAAACAAATCCCATATATAATCGAGCAATTTTTCTAAGTTGCTTCCTAAGGCTTTAAAGTTTATTTAGTAAACTATGCAATTGAAATACATTTAACAATAGCTTAATTATGAAAATAAAAAAATAATAATATAAATTTAATCATAATTGATTATGATGTACAAATAATTCTCATGTTGAAATTCTAAAGAAGAATTAATATTTTTTATTTTTTTATTATTTGGTCATTAGTAAAACTATTAAAAGTTTTTGGTCATTATCTCTTAAATGATAAACTATATTAATTTGAATATTTTATAATAATTAATTGAAGCTTAAAATATTTTTATTGGTAAAGATTAGTGCAGGAACTTGATTTCTCCTACTTAATTTGGAAGGAAAAAATTTGCATGACATGTTACAATTTTGTATAAATATTTTTGGATAAAAAATGGATTGTTAAAAAAAAATATGGCCAGAACTTAAAATATGTTTTCATGTTTATCTTGACTAAAATATTATCAACATGAATTATGAAAAATCAATTTATAGTTTATTATAATAAATATCACGAAATTATCGCATCCCTCCTATATATAATCCCGAATGCGCTGAGCCTACGTGGCTGCTTCTGGTGCTTCGGAATCCTACTTGGCGAAAATCATGCTTCGTAATTAGGTTTGGACAAATAATATTGATATATTAATAACTAGTACAACACCCGTGTATTACACGGGTATTTGCTAATTTTTTCCTTAAAATCTAAAATTAATGAGAAAAAGTAGTTGAAATTTAAATACCTTTTACAAAAAAATATATATTATTATATATTTAGTATGACACTTTTTATTTGTGCGACTTACCTGTGTTATATTATAATAATTTTTTAGCTTACAACATATAACTACATTAAAAATAAATATATCAATTGATAAATAACTTTATTTTTCTAATGAATTTTAATAAATATTATTATTTTTTATTATTATAAAGATAAATATAATTTATTTATTTCATATATACAATATGGATGTCAAATCGAAGATCATCAAAAGATGATTAATTTGATATATAATATATGTAAAGCCCATAAGAAATACAAAAGTTATCAACTTTTAAAATACATTTACAATACAATAGCTAATTGAAGGAAACAAATCAAAGTTAGGGATATATTAGTCACTTAGTGCCTCACTATATAAAATTACAAATAATTAAATGGTTATATTAGTACAAGTGATATTAAAATACCTAAGTTAGATAAATAATATTTATGGAATGTCCAAACCTAGATTATTAATTATTAATATATCAATATTATTATCCAAACCTAATTACGAAGCATGATTTTTTTGCCAAGTAGGATTCCGAAGCACCAGAAGCAGCCACATAGGCTCAGCGCATTCGTAAATTATATATAGGAAGAATTAATAATTTAGGTTCGGACATTTCATAAATATTATTTAGCTAACTTAGGTATTTTAATATCACTTGTACTAATATAACCCTTTAATTCTTTATAATTTTACATAGTGAGACACTAAGTGACTAATATATTCCTGACTTTTGATTTGTTTCTTCAATTACCTATTGAATTATAAATGTATTTTAAAAGTTGATAACTTTTGTATTTCTTATGGTTTTACATATATAATATATCAAATTAATAATCTTTTTATGATCTTCGATTCGACATCCGTATTGTATATATAAAATAAATGAATTATATTTATCTTTATAATAATAAAAAATAATAATATTTATTAAAATTTATTAGAAAAATAAAATTATTTCTCAGTTAATATATATATATATATTTAATGTAGTTATATGTTGTAACTCAAAAAAATTATTATAATATAACACAAGTAAGTTAAACAAATAAAAAATATCATACAAAATATATAATAATATATATATTTATAAAATGTATTTAATTTTTCAACTACTTTTTCTCATTAGTTTTAGATTTTAAGGAAAAAATTAGCAAGCACCCGTATAATACACGGACGTTTTACTAGTATATTAATAAAATGAGTTAACGAAAGAATTTTTTTTTATATTCGATTTAATTTGAAAACGTGTATAATCAAGTAATTAATGCAAAAATTCTAAATAATGTATGCTTTAAATGTTTTCAACTTTTTTTCCTACTATTTTTGAATAAATCTTACTCCGTATTCTCTTTGTAATGTAGATATATAGATCCATGTCAATTATTGAGATTATCCCGAGATTTGTTCATCATTGAGTCCGATGCTTAATTTAATGAATGTAGTTTAATTATTGTTTATGGATGCCAGAACGACATTACCGAGATTATTTCGAGATTTGTTAATCATTAAGTCCGATGCTTAATTTAATGAATAGTTTAATTATTGTTGATGGAT
>CACSLK010003174.1:9047800-9067587 GCA_902706635.1 Striga hermonthica
TTTTTCCCAAAACGACAGATAATATTATAAATCAAAAGGTACAAATATGTGAATACACAGCAGCTAACGGCTGAATACACAACAGCCAACAACTGAAAAAGTGCGAGGACATGTCAGAAAACCGCCTAGAATCCCGACTAGCAACGATAGAATAAAAAACTCGCAACTAAACTAAACCAACAACTCACACAACTAAAACAACTAGAAAAGATCCCAACAGGGCAATACCCGAGTGTTGGATCCCAACGAGATAATAAGTTTGACACTCGAGCTCACAGGGGCAAACGGCCCAAACAAAAAACACAAGGCACGCACAACACAAATACGAAAACTAAAACAAGAACACAAAAACACAAAACTAAATAAATCTAATAGCCCTTCCCCAGCGAACGAGTAAACCAGGACTAGAAGTGAATGTTTACACAAGACCAATCCAGACCAAGAACCAGCTACCGAAACTCCAATCAAGTCTATACAGCAGCGGAACCCAAATCTCGAATAGTCCTCGAATCAACCCATCGATAACCAAGAGGGCCATAGTCCATCCCACTCTGATTCCATCCAAACTCTTCTAACACCACTAGATGAGGACGAAAGAACCTCCCCCGTCGCCTAACACCACTAGTCAACGGGGAATTGAGAAAGAAGAGAACAACCCTCCTCCCGACCGCCGCGACAAGGAGCGACGCGGTAACTAGGGTCCCGCCCCACCCGACGATTGGCACACCACCTATCACTACCGCAGATAACCAAAGACAATCGGCCCGGCCCCACCATAAAAGGTGAAGCGTCGCCGGAGAAAGCCGAATCCGACACTCGCATACAAAGGGAGAAATAATGGAGCTTACCGATACAAATCGCAGCTCCTCCGGGGACTAAAAAGAAGATTCCCATTTTTCTTTTCTTTTAATTTAAAAACTATAATATTTAAGGTGTAAAAGTACTAGTACAAATAGAGATGTTAAACGGGCTAGTCCTAGCAGTTTCGGGCTAGCCCTAGCGGTTTCGGGCTAGCCCTAGCCGGTTTCGGGCTAAACATGTTAGTGTTGTATACTAAAAGCTTGGCTTTGGATGGTATTACACTTTTACCCTTTATGAATGAGAAACATGTTAGATTAAACAAGTTCTACGTTATGTTGTTTTGCATTAGATAGTGTGGGTCGTCATCGGGCGAACCGAAGATCATGCTATCAGTTACTCGCGAAACAAGAATAATTGGTTCACAACCCAGATGGACATGAACACCCTATCGTGAACGATTGTAGTGCTAACCGTACAGTTTGTCTTGACTGATTAGTTGCACTAGTACATTTATGTATTGAACAGGATCCCAGAGAGGAGCAGTTCGTTTTATACTGATCGTCGTAAACGAACTAGGCCTTCATTAATTACTGCGTGCTCTTAACCCGTAAGATATTAAATAGGTATATATGTGTAGTACTTATTACTTTGATTCAAATGGGTGAGGCTTAGTGAACTGGGCCAATAGACCCGCTGTCTTGGGTAATATTGCTGCATGTAGGATGAGCTGTTAGGATATTTACAGTCACCATGTGCGTTAGTTTGATGATGTTCCCGGAGTGAGTTCATGAAAGATTATTATGCTAAATCCTGCAGATGGATTAAATTCCGACATAATAATAATGTGATGAACGAGCGCTAGCTTTGGTGAAATAATAATAAATTAATAAATTCTTGATTGTCAGTAATTGAATTAATTAATGGACATTATATCTTAAACATGAGGAGATAAATAAAGTAATTATTATTGGAGTCACAATTGTAAATTGAGCTAGGAAAAGGGAGTGTAATAATATTATGTTGGTGACCCATTTAATATTATTTAATTAACTAAAATAAGTGGCTTAGTCCATAAGTATTTTAATTAATTAAGGAGTTCTTTTCCTAATCTCATAAGGGTCCCTACTGTAGCTCTATATATACATCATTAAACTCATGGGAAGAGAACAAATGTCTCATAATTCACGCTAATAACCGCCGCCCCATATTCTCTCTCTCAGTTCCCATTCGAGCTTTATCTTCTTCTTGTTGTTCCACCGGTACAAGATTAAGAGGTGTTTGAGATATACAGTAGAAGATCTGTAGGTAAACCGAGATGAAATATATTTTGTCGTACAGAACTAACCGGAGGTCCGATCATTACGTGCAACATACCCAGACGACCGTCTCGACGAGAGCTTTTCAATGCCACCGAGATTGCTGTCGTCCGACGCCGCACGCGCCCTCACGTGCCGCCGCATGCTCCTAGGACTATAAGCTTGTCTTCATCCGTTTGTACCCGTTTGATCCAGTTTTCGGTCTGATCTTGTTCATGCAACCCTAAGACGTGATTTGCAGTCAACTTTTCATTGGTGTGATGTGTACGGCCATCCAGAAGATCAGCCAGATCGCCACAAATTTTAATTCGTAAGTTCTCTACGCAAACCTTTAGATCCGATGCGCATAAGTTTACGTTTTGCTATTGAATTCGTGATTTGTGCATAACGAGATCCTCATAGATCCCAACAAAACGGTCTGGGTCTAAAAAGCCCGCATTTAACGGGATACCAATAAAAAGACCTAACCCTAACCTTAGCGGGCTTCGGGCTAAACGGGCTATGCGGGCTATAATAATAATTATTATAATAATAATAATAATAGACTATTACAATAATAATAATAATAGAATAATAATAATAATAATAATAATAATAGACTATAATAATAATAATAATAATAATAATAATAATAATAATAATAATAATAATAATAATAATAATAGTCTATTATTTAATAGTCTATTATTATTGGGATCTAGAAATATTTTGCGAATTGATGTGGCACCTATCAAAAGTGGGGTAATGGGTTGGGGTTTGCTAATCCGGTGTACGAGTTAGTTGTACACCTGGCGCATTACCCCAGGGGTGTCCTAAAGTTCCACTCCCTACTCAAACTGGGAGAGCAAGGAAGGAATAATAATAATAATAATAATAATAATAATAATAATAATAATAATAATAATAATAATAATAATAATAATAATAATAATAGTCTATTATTTAATAGTCTATTATTATTATTATTATTTTGATAATGTATCAAAAAATATAAAAAAACTACATATCATATATAAACACACTACAAACTCTTAAATAACATTTTTTTTCAAAAGAAAAAATATTCAAATTATTACTTACGATTACTCTTTTACTACTTATTTTGTATGCTTTGGAAATTTTACGGTATTATATCACTATAAATTATATCACTATGTTTCATGTGTTAGATCTTGTCTCATGTGTTTTCTATTAGTCGTTCTGATTGACTTAAATAATTTGGTGTGGAGTACAATAAGATATTGTTAATAATTATCTTACTTGCTGCAAACATTTACAACGTTCTACTCAAGTTAAACGGGCCAGCCCTAGCGGGTTTTCGGGCTAGCCCTAACGGGCTTCGGTTTAAACGGTTCGGGCCTAACAAGCCCTGATTTAAACGGGCTACTAATAAAAAGCCTTAACTCTATTTTTTTCCGGGTTAAACGGGCCGGCCCGTCGGGCCAAGGACCATTTAACATCTCTAAGTACAACACCTGAGTGTACTACACGAATGTTTGTTAAAAAAATATTTTTAAAATTTAAAATTAATAAGGAAAAGTGATTTTTAAAATTTAAATACTTCTTACAAAAAATATATTATTATTATTATTATTATTATTATTATTATTATTATTTTAGAATAATACTTGTTACTTGCGCGACTTACATGTGCTATATTATAATATTTTTTCTAGTTATACCATATAACTACTTTAAACATACATATATTAATTGATAAATAATTGAAATTTTTAATTAATATTAATAAATAATTTTATTATTACTATAAAGATAAATATAATTTATTGATTTTATACATAAAGATAAATATAATTTATTGATTTTATACATACCATATCGACATTAAATTGAAGCTCATCAAGGGTGATTAATTACATATATTATATGTGTAAAACTGTTGAGAAATACATAAGTTATTAATTTTAAAAATTTGTTTGCAATTCAATGGTTATAATATGTAAAAAATATTAAAATGCAACTAAGACATCTGAAATGACCGTAAATAATCAACATATTTATAGATAACCCAACCTAATTATTTTTGGATTGAAAGTAAATTAAAATCTATATAAGCCAAATAGTGAAATATGAAATTTCGCCATATTAGAATCCCAAGAATTTGAGTGTGCCACTTCGGCTCAGCACATTCGATAATTACATATAATAATAATATATCTCAAACAAATATATATAAGGTTCATCCATTCATAAAATTAACGTGAATGTCAAATGGAAAGTGAAAACTCTCTCGTGATAACCTAATCCCTAAATCGTTGGCGCCTCTCTTCAACTTCAATGTCAGTTTGGCTTCATCGGCGACGACGGGGCTCTGACCAGTGGTCGTCCTTGCCTGCTCGGCCCATCCCTGACGTTGCGCGCCTCCAGTGATCTTGCGATTGGTATACTGCCGAGGTTCACCATGGACGGCTTTGTCTTTTCAGGCGGTGTCTTGCGGGCTCTGGTCGCCGTCTTCCCGATCCGCGGTGGCGTCAGGCTAGGTGTGGGTCTGTGGGTGGGGCGTGGCTCTGGCGGCTGTGACGTCCTGCGTCGAGGTGGTCAGAGTTGAGGGACCGAGCCGCTCTTTCCTCCTCGGTTCTCTGGTGCTGGGGACGGAGGGGGTCCGGAGCTTCTGCGCTCGACTAGTGGTGTTAGGCGGGTTCGGGCAACACTGGTGGTTGGAGTTGGTTCGTGGTTTCTCCGGTTGCGGGCGGATCGATTTTGTTTTCAATTCGAGGTTTGAGTTCGACTTTTGTATAGTCGATTCGGCAGTTTTGGATGCGCTCCCTTGGGCTTTAGATCTTTCTTGGAGCCGATTGTTTCTCTGCTGGTTCGGCCCGATTGATCTGCTGTGGAAGATCTCTCTTATTAGTTAGTTTTGTTTTGTGTGGCTTTTGTTTTTGTTGCTTGGTTAGGATTCGTATTTTTGGTTTGGATCGTTTGACCTCTGTGAACCCGAGGGAGAGCGACTATTATCCTGTTGGGATCATTTTAGTCTCCTGTTTGGTAGTTTGTAGTTTTTTAGTTTTGTTGTTTTTGTGTTGTCGTGAGTTTGTTCTTCTAGCGTTGCTAGGTTTAGCTCTAGACGATCTTCGTATATGTCCTCCCAGTATTTTCATTCTTTGGTTGTACCTTTCAGCTTTTGGCTGTTTTCTCTTATCTGTCCTCCCAGTATTTTCAGCCTCTAGTTGTACATTTCAGCTTTTGGTTGTTTTCTCTTATCTGTCCTCCCAGTATTTCCAGCATCTGGTTGTACCTTTCAGCTGTTGGTTGTTTTCTCTTATCTGCCTTCCTAGTATTTTCAGCCTCTGGTTGTACCTTTCATCTTTTGGCTGTTTTCTCTTCGCACTCTGTGCGATTTTTGTTATATAATAGTATCTCTATCGTTCAGGAAATAAAAAAACATATATATATAAGAGGATATTGCATCTCAAACAAATATGATATTTTACGCTTTTCTGATTTAATCATTTTACTAGTACGTACCCCGTGAGATGCACGGGACAGAGATATTAAATGAGCTATTTTCACAGTCTTGTCTGTTTAATCCTAAAAAGTAATAGGGTTATTATCTATTTTCTACCTCTTTTAATCAACGTTAAGTCTAAAACACAATAGGGTTATAAGTTATTTTCCACATCAGACAGAGATATTAAATGAGTTATTTTCACAGCCTTGTCCGTTTAAGTCTAAAATGTAATAGGGTTATTATCTACTTTCTACCTCTTTTAATCAGCGTTAAGTCTAAAAAACAATATAGTTATAAGTTTTTTCCACATATTTTAACCAGCGTTGTTTTTTCAGCCAGAACATTAAATATGAGCATGTTAGGGCTCTTGTAAAGTAATTAATATATTATCTCACTAAAACATACTAATAACAAATTAATTTTAGCATATAAATTTATCCGTTGATATAAGAGAAAGTAACAATTGTATTATTCTTGTTCACCATATAATATTAAATTATTATTTTATTATATAATAAAAAAGAAATACTGTTAAATAGTGTAGTAGAATTGTTATAGAATTATATAAATTATTTTTTTTTTACAATATGGTTTATTATCTTTTTATGATTTGATAATATAACTATAATATATTCTTAATGATATAATAATATGAGATACGGATTTACATAATACTATGGATTTATTCCTTAATGTTATGATATTGAAATCAGGTAATATATGATTCACTAATTTGTAATTTGTCTCTTTTTTTATTGAAAATAATAATGTGATTGAGTAGAGATAACAATTATCTATAAATCCCTTCATTTAAGGAATAATTTTTAAATTGGACCCAGTGTTGAATGCAACCCGATTTTCTTATAACTAAAATGAGAATAGATTTTGAATTTCAGATTTTCACTTCAAAACTACACGTAAATTTGGATGCAGATTTTATTAAAAATGATTTCAACAAAACCCATAATTTTAGGGGCGTTTAATGCTATCCTATTTTATGATTTAAAAAATCTAAAAACTTTCTAAATATACCGTGAAATTAATTTTGAGTTGATTCTTCTTTCTACTAATTCTAATTCTAATAAATGAGATGTCTTTTTATGTAAGTATAGATTTGAAAAAAAAAAACGCAACTATTTAACTCCTAAAAATTGAATTGCCCGCCTTCAACTATTTAGTTGGCCTAGTGAAATTTTTCAGAAAAGCCAAACTCATCTCCTTCATTTCTATGGCCTCGAATATCAATCAGATCCTACAAGAATCAGCACAGCAGCACTCAATTTCATCCTCAAAACAGAACATTTATCAATTCCTTATATTCTCCGTAGCTCATTTCGTCATTGATCGGATGGGTGAAAGGCCGACGAACAGGCAAATAGGGCCTATCGATACGGCCCGGAACAATTATCTGGACAGGTTCGAGAGTATCAACCCGGCGTGGCCAGGTTGAGAGAACGAACGAACCGAAGTCAAGGTTATTTAATATGCTCAACCAATCCTCATTATAAAAGCGCCTTAACTTCAATAGAAATCTCTTGCAATTTTACACAAGGATCAGAAACAATTTCAGCAAGTTTCCAATTCAAAATTCAAAAGCAAAACTTGTTGGAATTGATCAAACTTTTGCAATTCAAAGTGTATCACGCAAGAATGAATCGAAAAAGTAAAAAAAAAAGACGTGAACGTGAAGATAGAGGCCAGGAAACGAAGCTCGTCGCCGGATGGTCAATTATATCGAGCCTAGAGTGCATCGATTTACACAACCATTTGTTGATTTTGTAAATATATTTACACAGAATAATATAACACTGATATTCAATCAACAGCCAACCCATAGTAACCTATCACACTGTTTTACTACAACAAAACAAATCCTCCCAAAAAACAGGACAAAGACTAAAAGGAGGAAACTCAATAGTATCCATCATATTTGTTAATGTACTCTCAGCTGAGGCATAACAAATTCCTTTTGGCATCTCATCAAATGCGGCCTAAGTTTATTCACATCTGATTGTCGAACCGGCTTTACGAAAAACTCTTGAGCCCCTTGTTCCAAACAAGTGTTGATTCTCGACGGGATATTTTCCGACGACATAATCACTACCGGAATGTCCTTCAGCATTTCCGATTCCTGTAAAAAGCAAAAAACCGAAATCTCTTCACATTCCTTCTTTATTAACATAAACGAAACCGGCAGATCAAAAAATGGTTCGACCGATAAGCTGCTGCTTACCTTTATTTTCCTGAGCAGATCGTAGCCGGTTAGAGCCGGCATGGAGTAATCCGTGATGATCAAATCCACTATCTGCAATTTATTATACTTTGATCATCAACTAAACACATTTCAAATTTACACAGAAAGATCCAATAGAATAAAAAGTAAATAAAAAGTATAAAATCATACATGATCATTACTCTTGGATTGAGAGACAGATTTTAAATCTGTGTCACCATTATCAAGCAATCCTAGAAATTCAAGAGCCTTAACTCCAGAATCCACAACAGTAACTGCAAATTTTACATCATACAACAAACATAATGAATAAGCAAAATACAATTAAAAAAAAAAAAAGGCAAAACTGCCCTTAACATCATGACATTTTTCGAAATTGCAATTTAATGACAGACTCTTTTCACTTTTGCAAATCATATCACAAACTTCGTTTTGTCGCAAAATTGGTGCACCAATTCACATATCCCGTGCTAACTATATCACAATCTTCTTTAGTGTGTTGTTCGACCACATCAGACTATTTTTCAGACTGCTTGCAACAAACTAAAGATTGTGGCATAATTTGCAAAAGTGAAAAGGTCATGATTATATATTGCAGTTTCGATAAAGGTCGTGAAATTGACATGAAAGAAAAACCTTGATAAGAAGAAGTCTTCAAGAGCCTCTCAATCCATTTTCTGTCAATGATGCTGTCATCAACAGCAAGGACATGAAACTGCATTTCCTGACCTAATCCACACATCTTCCAAATATTCAGATGATATTTTTTGAGCTATACAAAAATAGTTGAAGAAATATAATGCAACTTTGATGAGAGGAGTTAATTTTAGTTATATAGAGGTGTTTTTTTGAATGTGTGAAAGAGATCATATAAGATATTAACAGATTAGATAAATCCCAGAATAGAATCTTCAAGATTTTATTTGTTCATTGTGCTTTTCCATCATAGTTTTTTATTCAATTGTTATGTTTGGTTATGAAAATCCTAAAGATCTTGAGTGAAATAAAATAATTAGGACATCTTGGCTTGGGTTTTATATTTATTTTATTTTATTATATTTTATTTTATTTATTTTTTTAATACTAAGTGGAAATCCTAAAGAATCTTGAATGGAATAAAATATTAGGACATCCTGGCTCTTTGTCAAGCCTTGCCATTATTATATAGATATGCGTGTTGGCTCTTGATCTCACATTTTAATAGTTAAATTATATTTATTTCAGAATTTGATCCGCACATCATGACGCATGGAGCATAATTTGGACTTGACTTAGTTTAATTTTATTTTTAAATTTTTGCAGCTATGCGTGTTCTGTTATTTTGTATTTAGATAAATGGTGTATCATGGATGGACAAAAGATCATTTATCAGTGAGATGCGAAACATAAGGAAATCGGTTTACAAGCCATCGGAAATTGGATTATATATTTGCATAACTCGATTTTGCTTGAGTAGTTTAATCCACTGTTATGACCTATGTGTTTGATTTAATTTATCGCACGTTTTTAAAGCTTCAGACATATCAAGGAAGATGGTTGAATGTTTGTAATAATTATTTGCCCGGTAGGACAACAGATAGATTTAATTGCTTTCTTAGACGAACATGTAAACCCATTTGTGGGTCTAGGATTAAAATTGTATTTTTTAAATTTATTTATTTTGATCGTTATCATATACGGATCAACCGGGAAATCACAAAGACCAATGGATCTCGACGACCCAATCGACCCTGGGTCACCCGACATCGTGTTGCGGAAGCACGGGTAGACGCGGGCACCCAGCAGCATGCTGTCGAAAGAGCCTAAACGTCTGACCTGCTGCAGTCGAGGAAACACAATTTACGCAGGAGACCCGGCGGGGCCGGGTGGATGCGTCCTGGCAGCACGGGCGACGTGGTCACGCGAGTGCCGCACATGGTGCGAAAAAATCCCAGACGTGCGACGCCAAGTGCCCAGGTCGCGTCGGGGCAAGGCGCGACGGTTGTTGTGCGTGTGAGCATGCACGAGATGTCTGGAGACAACACGGTGGCTAGCCGCGTAATAGATGCGAGAAGCTAGCCACATGTGCGTGAGAGTCTCAGACCAACTCACTGCAGCACCCACGAGAGGACCGGGCTCGATTTTGATCCCCCAGCGAAAAGACGTTTTCCGGCTACTTCACTGCGGCTGCTTCCGGCTCCCAACCTCAACCCTTCCGAATGAGGTCTCTCTTATAGCTGAGCTCTTAGGTCTCCTGACCTCCGACCTACTTGGCGTGTGTTATCCTGGCCTCTCAGCCGCTTACGTGAGGCCCCTTAACATAGAGCTCTCATGAACTGTCCACGACCGAGCTAACCACTGGCCAGTTGACCGAGCTAATATTAGTGCTACATCATGTCTTACCAGCAGTATTACTATTTTGTAGGTAGTTTTTGTATAATAACGTAAAAATATTTTATTATTATATTGATGCCAATTTGACCAATAGGTTACAAATTCCAGATGCGAATTGGGAAGGCTCTTTCGGTGTTAGCCTATGGCGGCTGTGGCTCGGAAGGAATAATTTTATTTTCAATGGTACGACCCCCATGGTTGATGGCAGGATAAATGAAGTCTGGAGTTACGTGGATATTATCCAACAAGCAAGCTCTAGTCTCCGGAAATTAGGGCACAATGGTCACCAACGCCTTGACCAAATGATTAGTTGGGAGCCGCCCTTGGAGGGGTGGATGAAATGCAACTCCGATGGTGCCTTTAACACCTCTACAGGTATGGCGAGCGCCGGTGGACTCTAGCGCGACCATTTTGGTCGTTTTTATGGGGGTTTTATCATGAACATAGGCTTTTGCTCCATTATGGGTGTGGAGATTTGGGGGTTGTTGCAAGTTTTGACGTTAGCATGGGACTAGGGATATAGACGTGTTGTGGCCGATGTTGATAGCCAGGCTACGGTTGACCTGGTGAATGGCCAGGAAGAGATCGAGGGAATTCATGGTAGCCTCGCTCAGGCCGTGAAAGAGCTAAGGAACCGAGATTGGACGGTGGTTATTCGTCATGCGTATAGAGAATCGAATTTATCGGCGGATTACCTTGCTTCGTTGGCGGCTACTAGCCCTGGAGGTCTTCATCGCCTCGAGTTCCCGCCAGCTGGATTGAAACCGTGGTTAGAGCATGATCTTGTCGGGGTGGCATACCCGCGTAGGATAGCTGTCTAACTCTATCCCTCCCTCTCTTTGTACCAAAAAAAATAAAAAATAAACATTTTGTCTACGTACAGTCCACACCATATAGAAACAAAAAGTTTGACAATTTCTTAATTTGTTGCTATTGTCAAATTCCTCGTAAACTATGGCAATCCTGAAAGTCGAAATTGCGTATCACTTTTTGATGATTCTTGGTTTTATGTATATTTTTTCGTGTATAGTTACAAGTTAATAGGTTTGAACCTTTATACATGACTCTTAATAATTTTAAATTACCTTATTATTTTAAATTATAATTTTTTTAAAAAAATTATTCAAACCTTTTTATTTGTTATTAATTTTTAATACATAATATGTAATAAATTAGTTATTTTATAAAAAATTCAATCAAATAAATATTATACTAGCAGCCCGTGCACTACATGGGTGTTCGATAAAAAAATTGTTATGCAATATAAATATAAAAATAAAAAGAATTTGTTGCTAAATAAAAATTATGAATAATTCATAACACTACAAAAAAACTCTTACATTCCAACGAAAATTTTCCGTTGGAATTTTTTATATTTCCGTTGGAATAGCAATTCCAACGGATATTCCTACGTATAAAAATTCGTTGGAAAAACGGCCGTTGGAATAGCAAATATCCAACGGAAAATCCTATGGAAATAAATTCCTACAGCTATTCCAACGGAAAAAATCCGTTGGAATTCTTCAACTATCCAACACTTATTCCAACATAAAATTAAGTTTGTCGGAATATTCATTGGACAACGGAAATTTATGCCGTTGGAATTTTTCGTTGGAATTGTAGTGTTTTTTTTTGTAGTGTAATAAAGTAAAAGATTTTATAATATAAATTCAAATTCTAGAAAATATATGTTATGAAATTTTAAATTTTTAAGGTATATTCATTTTTGTTAATAATAAATAAAATAAATAATTTATTCGACAGTTAATATAACACCCATGAACTACACGAACAAGAAAAGTATTTGTATTAAAAGAAAGAATAAAGAAATTATATTATTCTAATATAATGATAAACTTAATGTCGTTGGAAAATAAAATATAATGATAAACAAATAAATATACAACAAATAATTTATTAACAAAGTTAATTATATAAAATGATACCCATATTTTACACACGATTTTGATTTTTTTTTTTTAATTGCATACACACACATTACACTACAAAAAAACACTACAATTCCAAAGAAAAATTCCAACGGCAAAAATTTTCGTTGGAAATTCCAATGAATATTTCACAAACTTAATTTTATGTTGGAATAAGTGTTGGATAGTTGAGGAATTCCAACGGATTTTTTCCGTTGGATAGCTGTAGGAATTTATTTCCATAGGATTTTCCGTTGGATATTTGCTAATCCAACGGCCATTTTTCCAATGGATTTTTATACGTAGGAATATCCGTTGGAATAGCTATTCCAACGGAAATATAAAAAATATCAATGGAAATTTTCCGTTGGAATGTAAGAGTTTCTTTTTGTAGTGTTACTGACAACTCAATAATTTAATTCTGAATTAATTTAATTTTTTTTCCAAGTATTATTATTATGTAATATATTTATATTATATTGTGTTCTTCCCCGATCTATTATTTTTTCAGATATTTTCAACTTTATACTATTTCAACAATTTTATGAAAGATTGTAAACATTCTTATTATTTTTAATTATTATATTTCTATGTTTTTTTTTTCTTCTTAGTCTTTATTTATGTTGAGACATAAACTTTTATTGTATTTTTTAATAATAAGTTTATGTTCATATATACTTCATACTAAGTTAATTTATATATCTTTTTATATACAATGTTATGTTAACTTAAATAAATTTTTATTACTTTGTGGAATAACTTATAATTTTATTTAAATTTTTTTATTTTGTTTGATTAATAAATTAAATTTTTATTTATAGGGCTAGATATCAATGTTTTGTTTATTATATTGCAATCTTTATGTCGAATCGAAAATTGTTAAAAAATAATTAATTTAATAAATTATATATGAAAAAACTATCGTATATGATAGAAAAAAGACATATTAATAATAAATGATGTATGAATTAAATAATAAAAGTATATATAAGATGTAGTAAAATAACAAAAAGAAACTTAAAATGTTTTATGTTAACTAAGTGTAAAAAAGGGAATTATATTTAATGTGAATAATATAGACATTTAATGCAATTGAAAGAAAAATATTTTTTTTACAAAAAGTATTAATTTATATTAAATTTGGCTCTGAAACATGAAATTTTGCTACATAGAATTTTGAAAACGTGTGTGTCTGCTTTTAGGCTCAATTCATCAGAAATTCTATGGCACCACATGTGGCACCATATTATGGTGCTACAACATGATGTGGCACATTATGATTGGTGCCACAAGATGATGTGTGATAGTTGTGGCATCAATTATAATGTGCCACATCATGTTGTGGCACTATAATATGGTGTCACATGTGGTGCTATAGAATTTCTGCTCAATTCATGAATTGCATACAAGGATATACAAAATAAATAAATATTATACATATCTTTGTACGTAGATGATTCTTAAAGGTGAAGGATGTTAGTTTAAATAAATATATATACATATATATTTTTTTAAAAAAAAAAATACTAAAATTAAAATTAATACTTATATTTTATGTTAACATTTTTAAATATATATTTTTTAATTCACATTACACAATTACACATGTAATGTATTACTAGCAATACTAATATACTATATTATAAATAAAAGTTCGTATAATATATGAGCATTTTGATTCAATCTTTATTGCCGAGTGAAGAGTCAAAAGACGCGTTTGCATGCATTGGAAAGGATTCTGGCGTGTTTGCTTTAAATATTAGATTGAGTGCAAAACAGCATTCGAACGAAATTGGTGAATCGAACAGTCAATCGACGCGTTTACCTACTAAATTTCTGTTCGGCGGCTCCTCGACAACCTACTGCCGGGGAAAAATCGCTCCCAACAAATTTCCAGAAAATCATTTTCGTTCAATTGAAGGGATTCGTCAAATCGAAAAAGATCGCCAAGGTCAAAAGCTTGTACAAGATTCTGGCCTCCATGAAACCTCGATTCTTCTAAAGAAAATCGGCTGGCGATCTGAAAATCGGCCGTAGAGAAGGCGAAAAAGAAAAAGACGAAGAGGCTGAGCGAGGTCAAAACGCTCGAGACTGTGAAGAAGATGAAAGTCTTTTTTGTACTTATGTCGTCTGTACATAATTAAGTCAGATTGTGTATGTTGCATGTATTAAATAAAAAAAAAATATACTATACGTATACAGAAAAAACACGAGATGTATAAATAACACAAAAAGTAAACAAAAAAGGATTACGAAAATATGAAATTTCCAGGTTTATTTCATACTAGTACAACGCCCCTGTATTACACGGATGCTTGTTAATTTTTTTCTTAAAATCTAAAATTAATGAAAAAAAGTAGTTGAAAGTTTAAATACCTTTTATAAGAATATATATATTATTATATAATTAGTATGACACTTTTTATTTGTGCGGCTTACATATGTTGAAGTATAATATTTTTTAACTTACAACATATAACTACATTAAACATAAATATATCACTTGAGAAATAATTTTATTTTTCTAATGAATTTTAATAAATATTATTATTTTTTTATTATTATAAAGATAAATATAATTTATTTATTTCATATATACAATATGGATGTCAAATCGAAGATCATTAAAAGATGATTAATTTGATATACTATATATGTAAAACCGATAAAAAATACAAAAGTTATCAACTTTTGAAATACATTTACAATTCAATAGTTAACTAAAGGAAACAAATCAAAAGTCAGGGATATAATAGTCACTTAGTGCCTCACTACGTGAAATTACAAAGAATTAAAAGGGTTATATTAGTACAAGTGATATTAAAATACCTAAGTTAGCTAAATAATATTTATGGAATGACCGAACCTAGATTATTAATTATTAATATATCAATATTATTTGTCCAAACTTAATTACGAAGCATGATTTTTCGCCAAGTACCAGGTTTATTTCATATATATTTTCGGACTTATATATTTTCTGTATTTTTTTCAATGGACGTTTATAGCAGCCAGATGAATGAATTTTGTGATCGTGTATGTTATGTATATTTCATATCCCTTTCCATTTTATATGAACAGCTTCCTAAATAGTAGGAAATATAGACTTTTCTTCTTCTTTTTTTTTTTCAGTTCAATAATCTAACGGTGTGATTATAGGGAAGTTGCTACTTTGGTAACCAATGTTTTTTATTCATCCATAATAAATGCATTTTTTAGGTATTTATGCAAATAAAACCCCTCTCTTTGTAGGAATTCAACAATATCTTTAATATCTTGTAGTTAGTTTAAAATTTCGCCAAAAAGAAAATCGAAAAACGGTTTAAGTGGCTAGACATTCAATTTGAATCAATAAGTTAAACACTCAAATGAACTTGTTTCTCCAAAATAAAATTAGGATGGTAACTGAATTAATATTTTTTTTTTTTTTTGAAGAAAAATGTCTTGAAATAGTGAGATGAAAAAGTACAATAAAAAGTGAGATAAATATGAGGTTATATGAGATAAAAATATAATCATTAAAACTGATGTGATATAAAAATAATAAAATATTAAACAGTAAGAATTTAAATTTAAAATATGTGAGTGTGTGAATAATAATTTTTATGAAAAATATATAATAATGATTATTTTTTTATTATTATAATGAGATTCAAGATAAAAGGTGAGATTAAAAAATACTATTTTTTGTGATTTCTTTTTATTCAATTTTCAGGTTTAATGGGACAAATATCTTGAATTTTTTACCATAAAATTATAAAAAAAGTTAAGTTGTGGAAAAAAAAATACACAAACAAATGAGAGTGGACCATAATAAAAAGCCCGTATTCAATGAATACGTTTTACCATTTTTTTAATTGTAAAACGTATTCATTGAATATGTTTTCTTTTGAAAAAAATTCTGAAAAAACGTATTTAAGGAATACGTTTTCTATACAAATATAGAAAACGTATTCCTTAAATACGTCCTTTTCATTTTTGTCCACTCATTTTTTTTCTTTTTTATTTTGTCCACATGTTTTTTTATATTTTTTTATTGGTAAATTGCTTCAAATATCTTGGTTAAACTAATAAAAATATCTTCTTTTTTTTTAAATCCAATCGCATTTAAAGCACATTTTGTCGAGTAAATAATATCGGTGGAGCCGTGATTTAAAATCCTTTAGGCTAGAACTAGTCTTACACTCATTTATACTTTTCCTTAGGTTTGTCGTTGCGTTCTTCACATAGTTTAAAACTCGACCCCGGCAAGTCATCGGTTCAACCATCAAGTCACCGAATAAATTGTTGAACCAGATAATTAACTTTAAAATTTTTAATATTATGTAAAGTATTTTGTCATATAAATATAGGGACCGAGTGAGTCGGATTGTCCCGACCTAGTCAATGCTCCAGATCGAACGAGTGAATGCCTGGTTGGCCGGGTTTTGACCGAGTTTGACTGGATTCATTTTTACTCCCCCCAAAGGAAACTTGGGCTTTTATTACTTGGACCGTATTCGCGATTTATTTACATATTCGAACAAATAGAAAGTTGAGAGTCTGATTAGCCCACTCGGACCAATTCCAGCTCCAGGTTGAAAAACTATGGTTTTTTCAATCTAATTCCTTTTTTTCCTTTTATTCTTCTATTTAATGTCATATTTTAGATTTTTTCTATTTAATATTAAGTATAATTATTATAATTTTTTCTTGCCAAAACTGTTAGTTTAAACAACACAATGGTTCAACTTTCAAAGACTTTTGCAAGGTTTATGTACAGAATTCGAATGTGATTAAACATCCTGATCACATTTGAAATATATTTACACCCTTATTACTATCTCTCTACAGAATACACTGTACACGAAATATTAAATCACATTCTAAATTATATTTGAAATGCCACCCACTAACATACACAACTAACGAAGACGGTCAGATATCTGCATATGAGAAGCACAAAAGTTGGTTGGCAATCAGAAATCATCCTGAAATCCTATTTTCCTGGCACCTTTTACGCCTTTGAAGTAGTTGGCACGAATCTTAGACGAGCCAGGTAATTGCTCTCGGCAAAATCATGTAATGTCCGAAACGATCGTGCTCCTCCCTCCAGCTCATTTATACCGGACTCGTCCTTCAGAAGCCTTCGACATTCATTGCCATCCTACACCGAGTGCGCAACTTTACTTGATACAAATTTATCAAAACAAAAGTATGCAGTGACATGGGACCCAAAAATCAATCCTCGAAAGGCAAAAATGCATTCAGTGCAATATCAGTGTCGCTTTACCTGTAAAAATTTCATCATCTGCTCTTCAATCGTGCCACTCATTGCTAAAGTTTCCACATGAATAGGACGCGAAGCACCCATTCGATGAGCACGACTAATAACCTGCTCCTCCATGCTATATTTTAAGCGAACAATAACTCCAGTCAATAAAAATAAAAGGTGTGTGAAGAATGTCCCAACGTAGTTAAACTTAATAATCAAGAAGCCATCGGCCAATCAAGCATATCACTGAATTACGAATGAAGCAAGGAGATACAGTTATTTTACTAGAAGAGCAACTTCAACCAGAGTTGACGGTGATTTTAAGTAAATCTGTTGGAAGTTTTAGTTCTACAAGTGAAGACACGAAAATGTCATCTTACCTTTTATCCCATATAGGTTCCATCAGATAGACATGAGTCACAAAGCTCAAATCAAGGCCTAGAGCTGCACTTCCATCCATCAACAGAACCATACAATTTGCGTCATGCTGGAAAGTTGTTAATGATTTCATCTGAATCCCACAAAGAGCCAATTAGTAACTAGCACTCACGGAATAACATACAAAAGAAAAGTCAACGAGCACATACTACATACCTTAACGTTAGTGAGCATTGGACTGTACATCCCAACAAACTGAATTCCTGCAATGCTTAACTGGGATGATGTTAAAGATAACTGATTAGTTGAATTCTTTAATACTTAATAACCAGAAAAAACGTGTAAAAAATGAACACATTCATCGAAAAGACAAAATCATGAAAACCAATGATTATTTTTAGTTCAGAAGTTACCTGTTGTTCGATGATGTGTATATGCTCCAGAAACTGAGAAAAAACAATAACTTTCTCCGGAGGGATTGGGCTCCGTTCATCTCTTAACATAAGGCCAGCCTCCTGCTCTACTGGTATTCTACTGTCAGAGGATAAATTCAACACGCTCGACATAGCCTCACTATTGCCAATGGGGTATCCAATCGTCCTCATATTACTTTCTTGCAATTGCTTTAACTCCCCAACTAAATATGTAACTTTGCTGCTAGATGTTGACTGCCAATCAGGATTCCAGTCATCCTGCATCACACGGAGGCCTCTTTAGAAAACAATTCAACAACAAGATTAAGGACATAAACAGGGATATGAAAGAAAATGGTCAGGCTAGGCTAGCCACCACTGGTACTGCTACTCTTCTTAGATTACCAAACAAAGTGAAAGTTCTTTAGACACATCCGAAAAATCTGTCCGGTACAGTTCAATAACAATTAAAATTATTTTGCATTTTCTTGGAATAAACATTGTTATTTATTGCAGAAGGCAGAAAATAGTGGCAGGCTGAAATTCACCCATTGTGGTTTTCACTGCACCTGCCATGGCAGACTGTAGCCCTGCCATAACCCGATTTTTCACAAATTTCTAGGATGATTAGGCATTATCAGCCATAATAATATCGTAGGTTAAAATTAAATAATAACAGAACGTGTAAATAATATTTTCAATTGAACTAGGTTGACAAATTCTACTCGCAAATTTAATAAAATAATATTGTTCATACCTCAGCCGTATGGACAAAAAGAATAAAAAATGAACCAACTTAAATGTACCCTACCTGTTTATATGAAGGTTGTAGCTCAATGAGATCCTTTGGCACTGGCCACTTGGGACTAGGATTCTCTGGACGTGCCAACACTTGTGGACTCTGCATTTCATATGTGCTACCACAACCAGGAAATGGACACCTTTCACTGTCTAAAGCAACACAAACAAGGCATAAAAGGTGCCTGCAAGGTGTAATCACGGGTAAACGGCACCATTCACTGCACCTGACAATATGAATACAAGCAAAATCATTATGGTTACTATGCTAAATGAATTTAAGAAGGCTGCACGGCAGAAGGCGTAAAATATAAAAGGCCATTACCTCATGCAATTGCCACCATATGAGAGATTGTACTTTATTAAAGCATATTCCTGTGACATAGGATCCAGACCCTTTTTTACTAGTATATCCATAGTTTCTTGAATATCTTGGCCAGCATCCACTACTCTGACATGTCCAGCCACGCAGCAGGACAACCTTACATTTTTTATTGTTGTAGCCCGAAATTTCCACTGTTTTGGGTTCAATAAACTCTCAACATGAGATGGATCATTCCAGTCCGCCATTAAAATATTACGCCGAACTGTTTCTACCAACTCATTATAACTTTTTGCGTGTTGTTCGGAGAAATCCACAAAAGTTACTCTTTTTATGCAAGGTGGGATTGCCTTTAGATCTTTCTTCCTTGCACTAATCATGCACCTGTGATAGAGCGAAGGATTAAAATAAATACTATCTATGCAGAAAATGAAGAACAGAACATGAGGTTATAATGAACCCTATGGGCTTAAATTCCACTAATTTATATTAGATACAAAAA
>CACSLK010003174.1:9071699-9090133 GCA_902706635.1 Striga hermonthica
AAAAGAGCCGTAGAAAATCGAAAGAAAAAAAGTAGAGAGATAGAGTAGAGAGAGATAGTAATAAAGGGCAAAAATGTCCAAGGGGGGCGGTGACTAGTAATAAGGGGGGCGATGAATAGTAATGCCCAAACTATTCGAAGAAAAAAATACTTGTGCAGTAAAGAATGAAAAAAAAAATTCGTATTGTGAAATAAATTATTAATAGTAAAGTAAAATAATTTGTAATATCAATTTAAATTCAGAAAATATTTTGTATGAAATAATACTCATTTTATTTAACATGTATTTTTTTAAAATTAAATAGAAAAATTAATTAATTCTACAGTTAATATAACGTCAATTAACAACAGAGGTGCATTAAAATAAAAAATGTATATTTATATCAAAAGAAAGTAAAGAAATTTATATAATTGTAACGTAGCGATAAAATATTAAGCAATTATAATTAAAAATTAACAAAGTTATTTAAAGTAGTACCTGTATTTGAAAATCAATTTGTTAACATGATTTTTTTCACACAGACACACACACACAAATATATGTGTGTATATATATTATCTACAACTCATTAGTTTTATTTTCAATTAATTTATTTTTTTTTCTAAGTTTGATTAATATTTTATATGCACAATTTTTTGCGCAACTTGTCGTCTGATTCGGTCTAAACCATAATATGTTGATTTGAACTGCTTTCACATCTCCAATGACCTGCAAAACACCGGGAAGGGTCCCAGCGGAAAAGGGTCCAATGCTCAAGTCAGTTTGTATTCAACAATAATATGGCAATAGTATACCTTGCGCGTGTATTTGTCGTGTATAAGTATAACATGTGTCTTTTTTATAGGCAAGGTTGCGTAATTATCTAGGGATTCCTGATAGCATTAGAACTCCTGGTAAGGCAAAGAGTCCTCCCATATCTTCCTTCTTATCAGACTAGATCTCCTATATGACTTCCTTTATTCAAGGGATCAGTTCCCTTATTCTATACGACCCAAATTCGAAACTACTCTTGCCCCTCCAAGACCATCCTTATAAGAACGAGAACATCGAGGTCGACCGATCCGTAGTGGCTAAGCTAAAAGCTCTTACCGATCTTTCATGATGAGCTAATCAGCCTGCATACCTCCAAAGAGTTACTAAGGTATCCTACTGAATCGACCCAGCGCCGAGCGGACATAACCAACGACCTTATCCCCCTCACCAAGGGGTGATCTCAAATATTTAGGTCTCGCCACCTAGCTGCAAATACCTGCCGAGCTCAATCAGAAGTACATCACGTGATCTTCCTTTGCTTGGACCAGGCCTATTTCTGGATACAGTCGGTGAGGACACCGATCTATCCTCTGGAATATGCCTCCCCGGTGCATTAGTCGTCGAGCTACCAGATGAGAGGTTTTGGCCAGGCACTTTGTGTTGTTGTACCACAATTATCTTTCCACATCTATTATATTATTAAATATTCAACTTTAGAATATTCAGTAATTTAAAATACAATGTGTATGAGTGTAATATTTTTACACTTTATGAAATATAATAATGCAATCAAAGCCTAATTATTATACTAGTACAGAGCCCGTGCGATGCACGGGGTGTACAATTTTAAGGTCATTTATCGAGTCTTATAATTATATAAATGAATTTTAAAAAAAAAATATGTACGGGATATATATAGTACGTGACCTGTAATAGACCAAAATGTGAACACGGGTGATGCACGGGGTGCACAATTTTAATGTCATTTATTCAGAGCTCGTGCGATGCACGGGGTGCACAATTTTCTAGTATGTGTAATAAAAATACATACCGTATGCACGGGACAGAAGCACTAAATGAGTCATTTCCACAGAGCTTGTCCGTTAAGTAGCTCCTGAACACGGGTGCACAATTTGTAGTACGTACCATAAAATCAGAACAGATATCCATACAATTAGATAATAAATTAGATAATAAATTAGATAATAAATTAGATAATAAATAAAGCCTTTTTTATTTTAGTAAAGATTTTATGTACTTTGTTTTTTTTACTTATCGGATGTTATGGGATTTTTTTTGTTAAACCAAGTTTATGGAATATAATACAAATACAATTAGAGGATTGAACAAAATCAGAACAGATTTTCATACAATTAGATAATAAAAAGGAATTGGATAAGGAAAATAAGGAAATAGATAAGAAAAAGAAGGAATTAGATAAAGAATTTTGAATCTGACTTTTTTTTAAATATAGATAGACTTTATGTACAAATTTTGACTTCACTGATTTTATGGAATTTGTTTTGACAAAACCGATGTTAATATGGAATAAGACACATAAATAAAGTCTTTTTATTTTAGTAAAGATTTTACGTCTTTTTTTTTTACTTGTCAGATGTTATGGGATTTTTTTCTTAAACTAATTTTATGGGATATAAGATAAATAAATAAAATAATTAAATAAAATTTTGGAGAGAAATAGCAATGCATTAATTACGTTGACTTTTCAATCTACTAAATTTGGTAATAGAATACCTTATATAATAAGTATAGATATACAAATAAATAACATGCCAAAATTTTAAAGAATAATTAATGTATTTAAATTTATTATCTAGTCATCAGTAATATCATTTAATGATGTGATCATTATCTCTTAAATGATAAATAAAATATTAATTTAAAAAAATATATTTGTTTTTTATATACTCAAATAAAAATTAAAAAATACAATCGTCAAATATAAATTATAATATATATAAGTAAAATTATTGCAAAAGTTAATAAAATTATTTAAGGAAAGAATCTGTTTGATCATATTTGAATAGGAAATGTGTATATGCAAACAATTAATGCATATAGTAAAAAATTTCCAAATAAAGTATGCATTAAATGTGAGTTGACTTTTCTTGCTACTATTTTTGGTAAATAGTATGGCTTTTAATATAAGTATAGATATATAAATATTAATTTCTATCCAAACTTAGCTACGAAACATAATTTTTTGTCACATAGGATTACGAATCGTGCGAGTCTGCCACTTAAGATCAACGCATTCGACAATTATATATAGGGGAATTGTATTATTCAACCTTGCCTATTTTTGTTTCTTTTGACATTGATATAACTAGAGAAATTGCTAGCTCGACCTGACCGGATTACGTAGGTATTTATGCCACTGGAGAAGGTGTTTACATCAAACTAAGACATTTCAGTTGCACCTCATTAGTGCACATGCCACCGAGGTAACTACCTAAAACCCCCTATGTCAAGGCTCGACCTAGTAGGGGGGTTAGCGAAATGAAGACGACCGACCTAAATAGCTCACTTACACCCCAGTTAATCACCTAAAAGTAAGCAGACAATAAGACTTGGAGACCTAGATGAGTCGTGAGACTCACCTCAACTTAGAATAAAAGGAAGGACCTGGAAAACATCAAACATATGAAAATAAGCACAACCATAGGACAAGGACGAATCTCGGACAGCTCCCGACAACCAGTTGTACCCTTGGGCAGCCCGTTGTACTTTCGGGCAGGCTTTGGGCAACAAGAGTTCTTAGGCGCCAAGTCACACAATTAATTGGGCATCAACGTAATCACAATATAAATAGAAGTAAGGTATGATTAGAGGCTTATTCTTCATCTAATGTCTTAAATATTCATGTCCCCATACTAACTTGATCGCCAGAATGCTAACGCAGGGAGCACATCTCTGCCCCAATTTCGCAGGTCATCAACTACGTCACAGACAGTTCCATCTCAAACGATCGAGTCACCAAGTTCATCAACCGGAGGTTCGGAGTGGTCCAGTTACCTAAAAATCGATATTATTTAGTACATCACTATCACACACCATTAAGCTAACTTGAGGCATCCTTAAATCTTTTTTCCTGAAACCTGTTATAACCAAACACGCAGTAGCGTGAGTCAAATCGAATAATGTTTTGAAGTTTGAATCAACGTTAATGTTATTTAATGTGAATAATATAGGTATTTAATGCAATCAAAGCCTAATTATTATATATATAAATACTAATTTCTATCCAAACTTAGCTACGAAACATAATTTTTTGTCACATAGGATTACGAATCGTGCGAGTCTGCCACTTAAGATCAACGCATTCGACAATTATATATAGGGGGATTGTATTATTCAACCTTGCCTATTTTTGTTTCTTTTGACATTGATATAACTAGAGAAATTGCTTGCTCGACATGACCGGATTACGTAGGTATTTATGGCACTGGAGAAGGTGTTTACATCAAGCTAAGACATTTCAGTTGCACCTCATTAGTGCTCATGCCACCGAGGTAACTACCTAAAACCCCCTATGTCGAGGCTCGACCTAGTAGGGGGTTAGCGAAATGAAGACGACCGACCTAAATAGCTCACTTACACCCCAGTTAATCACCTAAAAGTAAGCAGACAATAAGACTTGGATACCTAGATGAGTCGTGAGACACACCTCAACTTAGAATAAAAGGAAGGACCTGAAAACATCAAACATATGAAGATAAGCACAACCATAGGGACAAGGACGAATCTCGGACAGCCCCCGACAACCAGTTGTACCCTTGGGCAGCCCATCGTACTTTCGGGCAGGCTTTGGGCAACAAGAGTTCTTAGGCGCCAAGTCACACAATTAATTGGGCATCAACGTAATCACAATATAAATAGAAGTAAGGTATGATTAGAGGCTTATTCTTCATCTAATGTCTTAAATATTCTCTGTCCCCATACTAACTTGATCGCCAGAATGCTAACGCAGGGAGCACATCTCTGCCCCAATTTCGCAGGTCATCATCAACTACGTCACAAACAGTTCCATCTCAAACGATCGAGTCACCAAGTTCATCAATCGAAGGTTCGGAGTGGTCCAGTTACCTAAAAATCGATATTATTTGGTACATCACTATCACACACCATTAAGCTAACTTGAGGCATCCTTAAATCTGTTTTCCTGAAACCTATTATAACCAACCACGCAGTAGGCGTGAGTCAAATCGAATAATGTTTTGAAGTTTGAATCAACATTAATGTTAAACCTATGAACCAAAAATACTGTTTGTAAGTCAAACAGTAGATAGTTATTTTAACCATTATGTTGTTATGGCATGTATTGTCATTTGTTGAAGGCAGCAGTTCACCCAGTCCAGTTAGCAGTTATAGAAAAGAAGTAAAGTCCAAAATTTGCAGCAAAAATAAAATCCTTCCAAACTCATAACATCACATCACATTAAACTACACATAATTAGTGGAAACAGTAGACATCTTATTAATTCCAGACAGGGGATACATATATATATATATATATAGGAAAAAGTTATGGTCCCGTTATGGTACCATCCCGCCGGTTGTTTTAATCGTTGGATCCATGTGTAGCTGATGATTCAACGGTTAAAACACCTGACGGGATAGTACCGTAACGGGACCGTAGCATTTCCATATATATATGACGGATGCAGCAGCAGAGTACTAGACCTTAGTCTGATGAAGCCCATTAATCCTCCTATTACTATACACAAACCTCCTGGCCACAAACACATACCCACATAAATTGAGCACACTCATCCCAGCCAGAAGCCAATAAAAGTCGTTCACGCGCGCCCTATTAATATTGTCTCCCAGCCACCCATGCCCGCTAATCCCCTGCACCACTGCAATCAATGCAGTACTCAAAAAACTCCCGACCCCCGTAACCGTAACATAAGCGGCTGCCCCTATACTCCGCATCCCGACCGGCATCTGCTCGTAAAACAGCTCTTGCATCCCCACCACTGCAAACACATCCGACACCCCCAGCAGCACGTACTGCGGGAGCAACCACCAGGCGGCCATGGGGACCACCGATCTCGGGCTGTCTAGCAGCCCGCTCTCGTTTGCAGCTGCCACGCGCCTCGACTCCACGCATGCTGCCACGGCCATGGTGAGGGCCGAGAGGGCCAGCCCAGCCCCAATGCGCTGCAGGATTGTTATCCCGGACGGGTGGCCTGTGAGGCGTCGGGCGAAGGGGACGAAAGCCCGCTCATAAAGCAGGACGCAGGTGAGGATGGTGAAGCCCGTAAAGACCTGGAAAGAGGCGGGTGGGAGCTCAAAGGTACGGGTGATGGACCGTTTCATGCTCGTGCCTTGTTTTGTGAAGTAGGTGCCGAGCTGGGCTATGACGACGGCAAACATGAGGCAGCTGAGCCAGATGGGGATGAGCTGGAAGACTAGCTTCGCCTCCTCGACTTGGGTCGCCGTGCATAGCCTCCACGGGTCACGTCTGTTGCTCGACTCGTCTTTTTCGTCTATCCACGAGGCTTTGTCTAAGAACCTGAAGTGGATGGTCCGAGCCAAAAGCCGGTCACTTGACTCACTTCCATCCTCGAATACACCACAGCCCTCTGGCAAGCGCCGCTTTCGGGCAGCGGCAACCACAACCTGGGCCACCCGGGTGAGGGGGCTCCCCACGGGTGCCTGGCGGCGGTAAGTCCCGCTTCCGGCCAGAAATAGGAGCAACGCGGCGGCAACCACCGCAGCCAGAATCCCGAAGCCGAGGCCCCAACCCACGTAATCCTCCACGTAGATAACCACCAGGACTGCCAGCGTGGCACCGGCCACGATCCCCACGTACCACCAATTGAAGAAGGAGCTCTTCTCCCTCTCCTCGAATTGGTCGGCCGCGAAGGTCTGGACGCAGGGCTTGTGCCCGCCTTCTCCCACCGATAAAACGTACAGTGATATGAAGAAAACCGTCTGCCGGAGGTGCTCAGGGACTGCGACCACGCTCGCCGTCAGCAAAATCAGGCCCTGTCCCAATTCAAAGAAATTGATACTAATTCTTACGCAAGTCTTGTTTTTTGTTTGTACGATAATAAATGAATTGGATCATCAGAAACAGATGAGACGAAAAAGGAAAGAAAAGTCAAAAAAGGTATACTATACAACGAGGTAGGTGACGGAGGCAATAAGGATGGTCCTGTAACGGCCCACGTAAGAGTCCGCCAGAAAGCCGCCCACCACCGGGAACATGGCGGAGACGCCTTGCCACGTGTTCACATTCTTGGCGGCGGTGGCCGTGGGCTGGCCCAGCACCTTGGTCAGGTACATGAACAGGTTGCCGCTCACTCCGTAGTATGCAAATCGCTCCCCCACCTCCACAACTGTGTTTAATTAATTAATTATGTATTATGGAACATTAATTTAAAATTATTAAAATTAATTAAAAGGAGAGAGATCAAGAGATGTAAACATACAAATGATGAAGATGGCAGATTTCCAGCCACCTGTTGAAGGTGAATTTGATATTTGTAGTTCGTCGGCCATAGGAATTATTGTGTAAGAGACAGACAACCCAACAAGGTTCAGTGTGCTTCTCTTTTATACTACATACAATCAGTGTCCTACCCGGCTCGATTCCAGATTTGTCGGTTCCCCTGTGGATCCGAAAACCGGAAGTTCCTGTACTAAAATGAATTTTTTTTTTTTTAATAAAAAGAAATAAAAAAAAACACAAAAACGCGAGGAAATGCACCAAGACAACTTTATACCAAATCACAATATTATTACCATTTATGTAAGAGTATCGAACAATAATCAATATCTATACTACAATTAGTATGAATCTCGTGCGATTTACGGGTAAAAGATATCCATTAATATTTATAATTAAAAATATTCGTTAAATAATTTTTATAAATTAAAAATATTGAATCAATATGTAATACAATTTACCTACGGATAAGAGATATTATTAATATTATAAATTAAAGATGTTCATTAAATAATATTTATAAATTAAAATATGAAATCAATTTACCTATATTAATTTATTAAAAATATTATATGAAATTAAAGTTGTTAAATATTGCATAAAACAAATCTGTTTAAAATTAGTACACCAACCCGTACGGTACGTATAATTGATAATAAAATATATTATATTCATTTCAAAATAAGTGTCATTTTAAATTTTGTATTCCAAAATTCGATCTAACTAGGGAAAGTTCTTTAAAAATCCCTAAACCAATTTCTGACTTCCTCTTCAGTCCCCCTTCAAATTTTTTTCCTTCTAACTCCCTACCCCTCTAATCATTCTTCCACTTAACTCCACATCTTTAAAATAAATGAAAGACAAATGAAGTTATGACATCACCCCACAAACACTTAACATTATACATTATTTTATTAGTTTCTCTCTCCTTCCTACAATCTTTTTTAATTATTTTTTATTTTTTTCTCTCTTTCTAATATATTTGTTTATTATTTTCTTTTTATGATCTTCTACTATTATCTCTCATAATAATATTTTTTCTTAATTTTTTATTAATTAATATAAATATATTTTTGTATAAACTATCTAAATAAAAAAATATATGTTTTACTAATCTTTATTTCATATAAATCTATATTATAATAAATCTATAAATCTATAATTTTTGTCGTCCAAATTTATACTATATCTATAAATCTATACTAAATCTATAAATCTATATTATACTAAATTATAAATTTCAAACTTTATTAAAAAAAAATAATTATTCAAAGATCGATCTAATTTTCAAGAGGAATATATATCAACTAGGACGATACCCATGTACACAAGTGTACGTAAATATATTAATATTTGTACAATAGAAAAACTAAATAATTTATTTTTATGTTGTAAAATTATGTATAATGAATATATATATATAAAAAAAGAATGAATAACTAACAAAGTAATAACTAATTCAAAATGGGGTCCGTATTTTTGCATCTAATTTTCTTATATAATTTTAAAATCTATGCTAAAATGCATTAAAATGATTATTTTATGGTGTATTACTGAATTAGATTTTTATTATATTTTTCATAAAATAATTTATGTTCTTCATATTTTTATAATTATTTGTTTAATAAATATAGTTTTATTTATTTATAATGGCAGATGTAAATATTTTTTATTTTATATATGCAATATGGATGTCAAATTGAATATCCTTAAAATATAACTATTTTGAGATATAATTGTTGATACCTAATTTTGGCATCGCCTATTAAAATATTACACGTGGATATGAATTAAATTAATTGTTATGTTTTATTTTATTGTTAAGGCTCAAAAATAACACCGCTTCTAATAATATCGGGCCCATTAAATATACATATATATACCCCGATGATGGACATCATCGAGATAAGTCTGAGGGGCTTGATGTTTCTTTTTCTTATCTAAAGGAGGCGGTGCCTTAGCGGGGGGTCTTTATGTCTCCCTAATTTTTCTCGCCTTCTTCATCAACCTCTCTAACAAAAAATCACCAAAAAAAAAAAAAACACAGAAATCCTATATAAACACGATTTTTCCAAGAACTCAATGCCGGAAGTATTTTCGGTGTAGCGCCTCCGACGCTCAAGTAAGTATGAGAGAGATGAAGAGAGCTTTGCTCAGTGGGAGCAGTAGCGGTGAGAAATGAATAGAGAGAGTGAAAGTTAGGGTTTTAGGTTAACTCATCTCTTTTGTATAGAATGAAATACCTACTTGAAGTACCAAAAATGCCCCGGTCGATATACATGAAGTGTCCAAAATACCTTGGTTGGTTCGCAATTGCAAATAAGCGCTCTTAAAAGTATTGGAAAAATGATCAGCAGAAGGTGATTGTTTGTTGTAGCGATGAGGGTTGTGATCGGAAAAACTTTCAGTCTGATGATTTCTCGGAGGGAGCAGATGAGTTGTTGCAAGATAAATCGATCTATTCTTGGAGATCTTGCACCAAAGGAGAGGAGCAGATATTCAATGTGGCCGACGAATTTCGAAAGAGTGTCAAAAACTACGCGATTGCAAACAAGCGGTCTTTTAAGTATCGGAAAAATGACAAGCAAAAGGTCATCGTTTGTTGTAGCGATGCGGATTGTGAATGGAGAGTATATGCATTGTTATACAAATGGGATCACCAGTTTGCCATCCAAAAATGCAATCTCTCTATACTTGTGTACTCATCTTCATTCCAAAGAGTGGGTAGTAAATGACATTTTATGAGTAATATTTTTTGTACAATATACTGACATTTCATACTGCAATATAGGTAATAGTTTTGTGAAGTTTTAATCGGTGTATTACATTTTTATTCCAGAAAGCTGGTACTAATTGATCAATAGCAGGTACTTCGTAGAAGAAAAAGCGGTATTATATCCGTAAAAACGGGTACCAGTCAATGAGTTGAAGTGTATTAAGTAGTGTTTTTCCATTAGTGTGTTGAGTTCGTGACCAATTTGCCATTAAACTTAATTAACCAAATATCAAATGTCAAAGAAACTAATGTCAGAGTGATTATGGGTTGTATACACATCATTTGCGACCGAAATTCGGTCTTCTTTTTTGTTAATTACAAGTGGTACTAGGGACATGATATCTGGTACTATACTGCCATAAAGTGGTACTGCATTACACTATGACTGGTACCACTTTTTGTCAATGTTGAGCAGAATTGAAATAATCAATTTTTTGTCACAAAAGTTGGTACTAATCGCTCAATAACAGGTACTACGTAGAAGAAAATGAGGTAGTATTTTCGTATAAATTGGTACCATTCATGAGTTGAAGTATATTAAGGTGTTTTTCCATTAGTACTGTGTTGGGTTCGTGGCCAATTTGCGATTGAACTTAATTAACCAAATATCAAATCTTATATAAGCTAATGTCAAAGTGATCATGGGTCGTATAAGCATCATTTGCCACCGAAATTCGGTCTTCTTATGTATTCATTACAAGTGGTACTAGGGCAAGATATCTGGTACTAAGTCTCCATAATGTAGTACTGACTTACTATATGACTGGTACTACTTTTGGTAAATGTTGAGCAGAATTGAAATAATAAATTTTTCTTCAAATAAAGTAGGTACTATTTGATCGAAATCAGGTACCACGCAGAATAAGATGCGGTACCATATTTCCTAAAACTGGTACTATTATCAAAAACGCGATTTCTTTAATCCTTCATGTTTACCATGACATGTGGATTGTTCACACGTGATTTGGATGAAAAAAGTGGAATTGAAAACATATAGATAGAATTTGAAGTAGTCATGTATAATGATTTCTATGAGATGAAGTGTGTCATTCAATGAAATGAAGTCTAGTAGTAGTGTTTTCTCATTAGTGTATCGAGTTTACGACCACTTTGCGATTAAACTCAATCAAAGACATTTAAAATCTTATATAAACTAATGTAAGAGTGATCATGTGTCGTATAAACATTATTTGCAACCGAAATTCGGTCTTCTTATGTGTTCATTACAAGTGGTACTAGGGACAAAATATTTTGTACTAACTCTCCATAATGTGGTACTGACTTACACTATGACTGGTACTACTTTTGGTAAATGTTGAGCAGAATTGAAATAATCAATTTTTCTTCAAAAGAGTAGGAACTATTCAATCAAAATCAGGTACCACGCAGAATAAGATGCGGTACCATATTTCCCAAAACCGGGACTATTATAAAAAACGTGATTTCTTTAATCCTTCATGTCTACCATGACATGTGGATTGTTCACACGTGATTTGGATGAAAAAAAGTGGAATTGAAAACATTAGATAGAATTTGAAGTAGTCATGTATGATTTCAATGAGATGAAGTGTGTCATTCAATGAAATGAAGTCTAGTAGTAGTGTTTTCTCATTAGTGTATCGAGTTTACGACCAATTTGTGATTAAACTCAATCAAAAACATTTAAAATCTTATATAAACTAATGTCAGAGTGATCATGGGTCGTATAAGCATCATTTGCGACCGAAATTTGGTCTTCTTATGTGTTCATTACAAGTGGTATTAGGGACAAGATATCTGGCACTAACTCTCCATAATGTGGTACTGACTTACTATATGACTGGTACTACTTTTGGTAAATGTTGAGCAGAATTGAAATAATCATTTTTTCTTTAAAAAAAGTAGGTACTACTCGATCGAAATCAGGTACCACACAGAATAAGATGCGGTACCATATTTCCCAAAATCGGTACTATTATCAAAAACGTGATTTCTTTAATCCTTCATGTCTACCATGACACGTGGATCGTTCACACGTGATTTGGATAAAAAAAGTGGAACTGAAAACATATAGATAGAATATGAAGTAGTCATGTATGATGATTTTTATGAGATGAAGTGTGTCATTCAATGAAATGAAGTCTAGTAGTAGTGTTTTCTCATTAGTGTATCGAGTTTATGACCAATTTGCGATTAAACTCAATCAAAAACATTTAAAATCTTATATAAACTAATGTCAGAGTTATCATGGGTCGTATAAACATTATTTGCGACCGAAATTTGGTCTTCTTATGTGTTCATTACAAGTGGTACGAGGGACAGGATATCTGGTACTAACTCTCCATAATGTGGTACTGACTTATACTATGACTGGTACTACTTTTGGTAAATGTTGAGCAGAATTGAAATAATCAATTTCTCTTGATAAAAGTAGGTGCTATTCGTTCGAAATCAGGTACCACACAGAATAAGATGCGGTACCATATTTCTCAAAACCGGTACTATTATAAAAAACGCGATTTCTTTAATCCTTCATGTCTACCATGACACGTGGATCGTTCACACGTGATTTGGATGAAAAAAAGTGAAATTGAAACATATAGATAGAATTTGAAGTAGTCATGTATGATGATTTCTATGAGATGAAGTGTGTCATTTTCAATGAAATGAAGTCTAGTAGTAGTGTTTTCTCATTAGTGTATCGAGTTTATGACCAATTTGCGATTAAACTCAATCAAAATCATTTAATATCTTATATAAACTAATGTTGGAGTGATCATGAGTCGTATAAACATCATTTGCGACCGAAGTTCGGTCTTCTTATGTGTTCATTTACAAGTGGTACTAGGGACAAGATATTTGGTACTAACTCTCCATAATGTGGTACTGACTTACACTATGACTGGTACTACTTTTTGTAAATGTTGACCACAATGAAATAATCAATTTTTCTTAACAAAAGCAGGTACTAATCGATCAAAAGTAGGTACCACGTAGAAGAAGATGCACTACTATTTTCCCTAAAATTGGTACAATTTTAAGGAGATGAAGTGTTGGTAGTGATTTTTCATTAGTGTGTCAAGTCCACGGCCAATTTTCAATTAAACTTAATTAAAAACATTATGAATCTCATAAAAACTAGTGTGAGAGTGATTATTTGTCATGTAAACATCATTTGAGACCGAAATTGGGTGTTTTATGTGTTCGTTACAAGTGCTACTGATGAGCTAATATCCGGTACTATAACAATACAAAACTGGTACTATGAATAAAAGTAGGTACTGGTGACCATTTTTTGTTCTTTCTACAAAGTATGAGTGATATTATTTCTTGAAAAACTGGTACCATTTTACAGAATTTATTTTTTTTTATGATTGTTAGAGTTGGTTGAAAAATATTAAATAATATTGATGGAATTATTAGTTAATATACTAAATGAATTGTTCACACGTGATCTGGTCATAAAAACGTTGTAAAATTGGTGCTATTTTACAAAAATCGTTTTTATTTTTCTAATGTTCGTCGAAGTTGGTACTGAAGACCCGATATATGGTACTAGAACACCATAATATCGATACTATCTTACTCTAGGTCTCATACTAATTTTGCAAATGTTGACCATAATTGAAGTAATTCATTTTTGTTTATGCTACAAAGTAGGTACTAATTCATCAAGAACTGGTACTGCATAGAAGAAGACTGTTTGCATAGAACTGGTATCATTAAAGAACTTGCACATCTTTTTTCCTTTTTACAAAGTAGGTACTCTTCTCTGGAAAAATGAGTACTAATATCTCATAATGTTGGTACTTATGTAAGGAAAAACTGGTAACAGTTTAAAATACAAACAAAAATCATATTATTTGTTCCCTTTCATCCATAAACCATATTCCAAAACCATCATCCAAACAGTCTACACCTATTGTTCAAAAACAAGCCAAACATCCACATTCATAACACCTATTGTTCAAAAACAAGCCAAAAATCTACAATAAGACATATTGTTCACAACATAAGACAAACAGTATGAACATGCATGAATTCTGAGGATGCTTGCTGCCATGCCCTCGGTCTGTTTTGTAAATGATCCTAATATACACCCAATGCAGCTGTAAGCATTATGATTATAGTATGTCATTTTGCAAAGTGAAATTGAACTCAGGCAAATTCATTTGTCTAGAGCTGAGGAAGATAATCATACCATGATTAATTCACCTGATTCAACATGAAGATTCTCCAACCAATAGCGTCGTGGCATCTGTTTCTACTGAGCACTGAACATTTCTCTACCCTTCATAAATTATTTTCTTATTTTATTTACTTTTTACAGTGTAGATTGCAGTTATTCAATGGACAATAGCTTGGGTGATACAATATTATTGTCTAAGAAAAATTTAATCAGATGAACAAATAAGCTTCTCATACATGACCACCAACTCAAATGAATGGAATATGCAACACACCACAATAAAAGCAAAAAGATATAACAAAGTTTTCAAGAGTGGCTACAACCTCTACTATTAGACAAAAAGTGTCTCAATGTACTAATCAGAAGTAAGAGAGTAGCTTACAAGTAGAAGAAATACCATTAAAAACAATCTTCTAATAATTAGAAAACTAAACACCAATATCAGAATTATGATATGTGTAATTACAATGGAAAGATGCATTTCTGAATTATGATAAAACTTGAAGATATATCAAGAATAACTTTCGATTTTGAAGAAAGTACCCAAAATTTCCAAAATCAGAAGCACCACAATTATCTGATCTCAGGCATGTTTATTATCAGCGTTTACTAAAATTCACCTCAAATATAATTACAAAAAAAATAAAAATTGTATGAAGTTTATTCAAGAAAAATGCTTCACATATGACATTCATCATATTTTCATGCATTATGAGTGATATAGTGAGATGTTTGACCGTGATTATCGTGGGTTTGTGCACCATTTTGTTTGATTTATTAATCTATGATGGAGGTATATTTGTCGTTGGTTTTGCAGGAAATATGCCCGAAAAAGCGTTAAAATGGAATCGGGACGAAAAACGACGAAAATAAGGTGCAGGCAGGTCACACGACTCGTGTGGGGAATGACACGAGTCGTGTGAGGTGAGAAAATTCGAGCTTCTGAAGAATTTTGGTACGGCGTTGCCACACGAGTCGTGTGGCCAATGACGCGAGTCGTGTGGTCTCACACGACTCGTGTGACGTCTCGTGTGAGTTGCCCGTGTGAGTCTGGAACTTTGGCAGAAATTCGAGAAAAGTCACACGACTCGTGTGGCATGTGACACGAGCCGTGTGACGCGCAGACATTCCAGCGGGGAATAGGAAACTTACGCGATTTTGACCCTTTTTCAAGCCATATTTGCCCTACAGTATATAAGGAACTTGGAGAACACGGTTTTGGGACTTTTGACACCATTGGAGGCCTAGGGAAAGCACGAAACACACGAGGGATTCGAGGAAGTCAAGATTGAAGATCCGGGAACTAACGGCAACAATAGTTCTTCTTTCTTTTCTCTTTTTCTTCTTCATTGAACTCATGGATTTGTTTATTTTGAGCTTTGAGAATATGTTTAGTAGCTAAATCTCTTTGAGATTCTAGGATTTGCGAGTACTCGGATTATTTTATGAAGTAATTTTGTTTATTCATTCCGTTCTATCTTTCGTTTATCAGTTTCTTGTGATTATATGAATTGTGTGAATATAGGGCCCGTATTTATGCATATTTGTGATTGGCTTGAGACCGAGAGGAGATAGTTAATTGCTAGAATTGGGAAATTCATAACGTAAGAGACTAAACAGACCGAGAGGTTGATAGAATCTTGCGAGGGAATTATAATCTTAGGAGCTTATGGGAGTTAGTTGTTCGTCTTGAGACCGAGAGGAGATAGATAGCAATTAATATCTACGATTTAACTTGTTCGAGAGAAAGGTGTAAATTACTTTAGCGATTATCCCTACGATTGGTAGAATTAAAGAAGGTTTGAATGAATACGAAATCTTTGCTAGAATAATCCCGAGGAAAGCATAGCCTAGAATCTATTTTCTCATTCTTGATTAATTTAGAATAAGCCTTCATTAGTGTTAGAATTTATTTTTGCATTCATTCATTAGTTTAGAATAAAAACTCCAGTCGAATTTGCATTAGTCTAGATAATATTTAATCGTCGATATTTTGGTACTTAATTGGTTTAAACAACAGTCTCTGTGGAATACGACCTTGCTCGCCGCTTTCTGCAGCTACTCCGTACACTTGCGGGTAGTGAAAATATTTTGCGAACAACATAGCATATGAAAAGGAGTTTTTCAGTATGTCGGTGTGGGTCCCCCATATTACCCACTTGGCATATGATGGATAGTAAAGGTCTTTAAAGTCATCCAATGGACGTGAAATCATAGAAAACATTCTCTTGACTGCAGTCACATAAACCGATTGTTAAATGTCAACTCATCACATAAACCAAAACCGACTGCTTCCAATCTATACCTTAGTGGCTAGTTGCAGACTAGATTCAAGTAAAATTGGGCCTGAAAAGAAGTCCAATGAACTCATGCAAGGTTCAATTGATAAAAAAAATATATATATCAAAATAAAAAAAAAATATGAACCCTAGACATGAAGAGAGCCCTAATTTATCAATAAAATTTGTAATTGGAGAAATAAAA
Organism: Striga hermonthica; assembly: GCA_902706635.1. Taxonomy (NCBI): domain Eukaryota; kingdom Viridiplantae; phylum Streptophyta; class Magnoliopsida; order Lamiales; family Orobanchaceae; genus Striga; species Striga hermonthica. The sequence goes on from CACSLK010003174.1 coordinate 9,088,359, forward strand.
TTCAAATTCGAAGTGCATTAGCATCAATCAAATACCAAATTTTGAAAATCTCGAATTCAATTAAAAATTCAAATTTTTGAAAAAATAAAATCCCCAAATTTCGAATTGAAGAAAAATTCAAATTTGTTGAAAAAAATTCCCAAAATCTTACCTTGCTTATTGTGGAGGATGGTTTGTCGGATGTGGAACGACGAGGAGTATGGTTTCCGAGCCCGCCATTGTTTTGGGGGATAAGAGGTTCTCTGAAAAGAATGGATGTGGAACGACGAGTAGGAGGGCAACCTTTCCGGAGATATGGCCGACGACGGGAGGGAGAATGAACGAAGAGATGAACGGAATTTTCATAGAGGCCATAGAATTTTCAGGGAGAGACGATCGATTGGTTTTGAGAGAGAGAAGCAAAGACGCAGAAGAAGAGAGAGAAAGATCATAAAGAACTGAAATTAATTTTTTTAATGAAAATCAAGTAAAATAAATGAATAATAATAATAATATAGGTATATATATGGGGAGAAAATCAAGTAAAATAAATGAATAATAATAATATAGGTATATATATGGGGAGTTGAGAGGAAAGAGACAAATGAGTTAGGGAGTGTAGAGTAAACAAATTAGAGGATGGACTGACAAGGAAATGAATTATGGCATTAGGGATTTATAAGGAATTTTCCGATCTAACTACTAATTACTATGTGATTCCATAAAATAAATAATTTGGTAAAATTTCGTAATATATATAAAAATCTATGTGAATAATAAATATAGTTATAAAAGTTATAGTGTTTCGTTACTTACAAAATAAATTTATTTTTGTATAAGCTAACAAAATTAAAAAAAATAAAAAAAAATTAAGTGGTTGAGCGATTTATTAAACCAACTATTAAATATTGGGAATATATTTTTTTTGGTGCAAATCAGATAAATTTATCACTTTGTCTAATTGAATAAGTTAGCTAATTATAATTAATGAGTAAATAAGGTTTCCTGAAAATGGAATTTTTATGTGATTAATAATTCAAAATTAATTCAACCACAACTACCATCATAACAAATGGGATAATTAATCTATCCGCGTATTGAAATTCGCGGTGATTAATATTTCCTTATATTTTAGCCGATAGTAACAAAATGGACCCTTCAAAAGATACCATAAATTCAACTGCAATTAACAAAATGGACTCTCAAATAGATATCATAAATTCATCCGTTATTAACAAAATAAGCTCTCTAAATGATATCATAAAATATGTAGATAATATCCAAATATAGTAAATAAGATTTTTTTTGGCAGGAAATAGTTATTATTTTAAAAATAATTAAATATTTTTTTATATATATTAAATACTCGTGTACTACACGGGTAATTGTTAAAGAAGATTATTTTTAAAATTAAATAATAACAATAATAACAATAATTGTTTAAAATTAAATATATGTATTTATTAGGCTAATTTGAGGTTTTCCTAGAAATTAATAAGCCGATTGAGTCCAAAATAAATCAAGGTTATATTAGTCAATCATATAATTACCAAAGGTTCCCATAAAATATAATGGTAATATTAGTCAAACTATTATGGAATTACCAAGTTAGTTTTTCAATATTTTTGTAATGTCCGAACATGTAATTATTATTTAGAATAATATTATTTTTTTATCCAAACCAAACTGCGAAGCATGTTTTTTCGCCAAGTAGAATTACGAAGCGTGCAAAACTGTCACTTAAGCTCAGCGCATTTTACAATTATATATAGAAGGGATATATATATATATATATA
>CACSLK010003174.1:9091936-9107896 GCA_902706635.1 Striga hermonthica
AAAAAAAAAAAAAAAAAAAACTTAGAATTCGAACAAGGCATCAAAACTTGATTTTATTTATGGGTTAAAATTAATACATGAAATTTTCAGAACTGATATTAAAAAAATAAAGATGATAACATACAAATAGGGAGAGTGACAAAATTTGACAGGGTATAATTCATGTCTTTTAACTATGAAGACTGAAGAGAAAACTTACATTGAATTTGGTTTGATTGAAGGTGTTGATGGGTCCGAAAATATAAAGTATGTTTACTTTATTTATTTTTAGTTAATATAATTTATTTATTTTTTTCAAAATCTTGAAGAGGCCATCTAAACATGTTCATATATTTTTTTTATATTATTTTAATTTTGTGTATAATTATACAATTACAATTTCTGAAAAAAAGGCTAGACGGTTTCATTTTTATTTATAAGAATGATGGGAATATAATGTTTATCAAAATATTACGAAAAATAAAGTTCCGCAAGACACACTACAAATGCGACAACTATATTATTTATTTTTATCATATATCATATGTGTTAGTTTTATTTATTTATTTATTTATTTTTTATCATTTTAGAGCTATATATTACAATCTCATTAATTTATTCTTATTGTTTAGCAAAAATTCTCTCAATGTGTATTTCTAACAAAATAAGTTAAACTATGATTATCATAAATTCAATGCAAAATAACTGTTGCCTATTGATCGATACATTAACAATTATCATCTTCATGTTACCTTAATATAACTTGAAAATATATAGAAAAAAATCATCATGAAATTATATAGTGAAAAAAGTAATTTGACATATATAGACATTTGTACTTTTATTTTTCAACTTTTACATGGACATATATTGACACAATTTGTATACAAAATAAAAATTAGACGATTTAGTTCTTGAACATGATATTGGAATTTAGTTTCATTTATGGGTAAGAAATTGACTAATACTGTGGAGTTGTATTGTAAAAGAACAAAAAAAATTGGTAATAGAAAGAGTGAGAGAGTCTCAAGTCTCAACCATAAATTATGAGAGAGAAATAGTGATGATATAGTTTTGACTCGGAAGAATGAATACGATAATATATATTTATTATCCAATTTTTTTAATTGATTTTTTTGTAATATATAAGACCTTTTATATTGATTTTAGTTCTATCTGATTAAATTGTTTGAGCCCAAAATAAATAACTTTTTTAATTTATTTATTTTTAGTCGCATTTGTTTATTGAGACCGACAACTGAGGTCATTTAAATGGTTGTGAGTAAAGTGATTGCCCTTATTTTAGTTTATTTATTTATTCACAATTATGCAACTATAAATTTTTATGAATAAAAATGGCATAATGTGATAATTATTGTTATTTTTTTGTTATTATAACACATGGTTTGTTAAGAGAATGATGCGAGCATAATATCGCCACTAAATTGTTGCAATAAAGTTTAATAAGGTTACTGTAATGCATCAACTACCTTTTTCTTATCATATACCATAAATGTTAGTTTATCAAAATAATACACACTTATAAGTTATATTATGTATTTTAAATGTATCTATTTTAATATTTTACGAAAATTCAATCAAGGTTCATTTCCAAAAATTATATTAAATTTTATTATACATGAATTGCACACAAAAACATAAATAAATTTGTTATTGATATGACTATTACTGATTATTATACCTGTTTGTAAGTTTACAAAAGATGATTTATCTTGCATGTCAGTTTGATCAGCATCAGACTTATTTTGCAAAATAAATAAATAAAGATCAATTACTTAAATTTATATAGATAATTAAAAAAAAAGAGAGAGAGAGAGAAAAATATGTAGACCTAATCTGAAAGCAAATGCATGCAGTTCAAAATTGAATCATTTTGTTTTCTTAAGTATTTAATTTATATTTTTTAATTTCAATTGGAACATATTTCTACATGTTTATTACAATTATTTTATATCAGTTTACCTATATAATAGTAATAATATAATAGTAATAATATCTTTGTTATCCAGGAAGTTTCAATGAATGTCATTATTGTGAAAAACATTTTTCGTTAAAAAAAACATATGGTATTTTATATTCACAATCATTAATATGTTATTTCTAGAGTCACAGATAACAACTGTTTGATGATTATTATTTATAACAATGGTCATAATGAATACAGTTCATCGATTACTAAGATTACATTCAAGTGAATATCTAAATATATTAAATAAAATATTGTCATACTTTTTATTAACTCTATACATGTTTTATGTATATTAAATTAAATTCACCTAAATTAATTTTTAACGCCAGGCCGCGCAACGCGCGGGTCGCGTACTAGTATATATTAAAACAAAGCAGCTCAAAATTTCCCTCCAAAACTACATTTAATACATTGTAATAAATTTTATCAATTTCTATGCATGATTTATCAACAAAATATATTTATGTCATTTAAACAATTAATTTATATTATAATTGTATTGGAATTTGCACTCCAATTTTTCTTGACTAAATAAATGCTTTAACTACATCTATTACCATGAAATAAGTTTTGTTAATTTCTATGTATTATTTACCATTCAAACAATATCATAAATATGTGTTATAAATAAATACTTATTTTAGTCATAACCAATTATTATACAAATCCTAATTATGTATTTTTTTCATAATCAATTATTTGTTACAAATAATGTTTAATATTATACATAATTATTTATTATGAATTCTCTCCCGATATCTCACTTATTATTTGTCTCGCTTCCCGTTTGTGAGTATGAGTTTCTTTCCTTTTATAATATTTTTTTTATAATAATAAATATTCAATCTTATTTAATTAATCACTAAAATAAAATTTCAAGTCAAAATTTTATTTAATTATTATTTTTATTGAAACATCAAACACAATATTATGTTTTCGGTTATATTGGGTATATTTCAAGGTAAAATAGAAAAAATCATAACTAATATGATATCTATATGTAACATAAGAAATAAATATTTTTATATTATATAATTTGACATCTATATGCATATATATAGATAAATTTTTAGATTTGATATGTCAATTTAAATCCGTCATTGTTTATTTTAACATATACATGTCCATATATTTTCATAAAAATATATAATAGTACATTTGAAACATATACTCTATATTGATGGAATTTACATACACGTTAAAAAAATATGTAACCATCTCTTATTAATTTAATATTGTATTATTTTATATTTTTATATAATTCTAAAAAATTACAAGTCATCATTAATTTATTTGTATTGAGTACTTCATTCCAAAACAATATCTTTTAATTTAAATTGTAAAATATCTCATAATTCACAAACTCTGATGTGAGTTGAAGTAATAGTTAGTTAAGTCAACGTGTCATTCTTTTTTAACAAAAATGTAAATTTAGACCACCAAATTTCATACTTTGTTTATTTTATTTTATAATATAATTTCTTAAATAATAAATAAAATACAAATAGAGTGAAATAAAAAAATAATGATGTTATATTTATCATATATAACATAATTTCTCCGACTAAAAGAAATGTATTTTTCAAGAAAAAATACCATATCCATATGAAATAGATCTAAAAAATGTTGAATAACCTTTACTTGAGTAAAAAATAAAAATAAAAAATGGTAACATAAAGAGTGAGAGGTCTCAACAACAATAAGAGAGTTAAAATAAGTATTAATATAGTTTTGACTCACAAGACAAAATTATCATATTGATTTAATATATCTGATAACCATTAATTTTATTTATTTCATTTGATCTAAATTTGAGGTTATATAAAAATTGGTATGGTCATATTGGTTGAATATATCTGATAACCATTTGTTTTATTTATTTCATTTGATCTTAAATTTGAGGTTATATAAAAGTTGGTGAAAAGTGACAACGCTTAATTTTTATAATAAATACAGAATTATACAACTAAAAATTTGATAATAAAAGTAGCATAATGTGTCAATTATTGTTTAACTTTTTTTTTTATAAACAAATCTTTTTTTTTTTTAATGAGAGAATGATGAGAGTATATTATCGCAACTGAATGTTGTAGTGATAAAGTTAAACACAACTTATTATAATGAATCCACTACTTTTTCCTTATCATATATAAAAATGTTAATTTCACAATAATCCATTTTTAATATATTTTATATAATATAATTTAAATTTATTTTTCGTATTACTTTACAAAAAAGTTTGTCCATTCTTATTTCTAAAAATTACACTGAATTATCATTTTCACCAATTTCCTGGAAAAATAAGTACTTTAATATATTACAGTTCTCATTAATTTCATGCAGTAATAATAATAATAATAATAATAATAATAATAATAATAATAATAATAATAAGTATTTTAAAAAATACAAAAATTTACAGCAAATATTTTTATAAATAAAAATAGCATAATGGGCAATTATCATTTAATTTTTGTCCATATTAAAAATGTTTTTTTTTTTCCACAAGAGAATGATGAGATCATAATATCACAATTGAACATTGCAGTAGATAAAGTTAACCACAAACTTATTATATTGCATCAACTACTTTTTATTTATCATGTATCATAATGTTGATTTTATTTTATTTCTTTTAGATTTTAAATAATATAATTTCAATTTTTTTTATGTATTACATTACAAAATTTTTCAAAGTGTTAATTTTCATTGGTTTTATGCACAAATAAGTATTTTACTATTACATTGAATTACAATTCTCATGAATTTCATGAAAAAAATAAATATTTTAATATTGAGTTAATGAGTCTATTTATGACTTTATGAAAAATGATCAATCTTTCACGTCATTCTATAATCACCATCGCACTTATTTTGCGAAAAAACGGAATGTTGAGATTTATTTTGTTAATAAAAAAAATGTAGACTTAATTTAAAATTAATTACATGCAGAATAGAAGTTATTTTATTTTTTATTAGATATTTTATTTGTATTATATATTTGAATTTTTTCATCTTCGTACATGTTAACATTAATATGCAATATTAGTTTATTTGTACAATAGTAATCATGACTTTATTTTCTTTTTTGAACCATGAAAATTATGTTATCACATATACATTTTTATGAAAATTTTTGAAGAAGTGTCATTAATGTGACCAATATTTTTTTTTTCATGGTATATCGTAAGCTTAAAAATTTAATTTTATTTTTTTTAAATGAATTATATTGGATTTTATATTTCTTTTTTTTGTTAATTGTATTGTTTCTAGAGTCACGATCCATGTTGCCTAATTATTGTTATTACTATTGGTTATAACAAACACAGATCACCTATTATAGATGTTGTATTTGTGGAAGTATTTTTAAATAAATTAACAAAAAATTTATTCTACATTATCTTAATAATTTTTTTAAAAAAATATTTTCTATTAAATTTTCATTCATTCAAACCATTTTTAATATTAGGCCGCGCAACGCGCGGGTAACGTACTAGTATCATATAAAAGGAGAATAAGATTTCTAAAGAATTTCTAGCAAAAAAACATTAAATACATATTTAATCTTAGAAATAAAATTTCATTTTTATTTGTTACATGATACTTCGGTTTGCATTAATTTGTAAATTTGATAAATCAAGTATACATGGCTTAAAAAACAAAAAGAAAAAAAATAATTTTTGAAATCTTTTGTACTATGTCATAATTCTCGATATCACCTCAATATTTATATTATACCTCAATAATTATTTTATATATACTATCATCTCAATATTCATTTATATATTTAATGTAAATTTTATCATCTTCTCGCTCAACAAATTTAATATTTTGTATACTCTTCAACATATTATTTTTTAGACAAATTTTTACACATTCTATTTATATATACATTTACATATACACATATAGATAAATATATGTTAAATTTAAATATTGATAGACATGTTTTCATAAAAAAACTAATTTAGAAAATTTTAGGTGACTTCACATATTTTTAAATAGTTTTAGACATATTTTTTTTACAAAATAGTTTAGAAAAATTTTATATGACTTCTTCAATAGTGTATATTAAATTTTAAATACTTCTTCCTACATTATATATATATTAGGCGTTTTTAATATTTTAAACATACATTTTCGTAAATTCTTTTATAAAAGATAATTATATGTATACGATAAATTATATCATACATTAACTCAACATCTTCAATATATAATTATTACTTAGTATTGTTTACGCTCATCATTAATTTATAACTATTATTTAATCCACATCTTCATTTTACAATTATTACTTAATATTGTTTACCCTCATGTTTAATTTATAACTATTATTTAATATTGTTTATCCGTGCATCGCATGAGATACGCATTAGTTGACACAATAAGACTACTAATTATATTTGAAAATGGAAAATTTCAAAACTAGTCCGGATATAAAGAGAGTGACATTTTTGGTCCACACGTTATAGTTAAAAAAATAAAATTATTTCCACACCTTCTAAAAAGCGATCAAAAGTAGGATTTTTGTTGTAGGATTAATGATTTTCGGCCCAAAAAATCACGTCATGCACAAGTGGATTTTTTTACACGTTGGCGATAGAAATCAAATGTGGTCGTGTACACTTGCAAATAAAACGGGCAAACTCATAATTCTTGCCCCCCAAAACTGAAATTCTCGACTCCTAATATTTAGAACCCTAAGCCCTAAATTTGTCGGTAAATTTGTTTTGGTCGAAAGTACAATTTAGCATGAGGCTGAACAAATATGGGATTGCTCCATAAAATATTGCGCCTGAAGTTGCTTCTTCCCATATATTGTAAATTCCTTTTTGTTTTAATTCAGTTTTATTTCTAGATATTTTTTCTTCCATTTTTTATTGGCTTTTTTGTGTCTACTTTTTGAAACTTTTTTGTTCATTGTTTTATATTCCTAGCCACTTTTTTTTAAAAAGATTCCTCATTTTTATTTGTTTATCTTTTTGAATTTAATAAAATGTTCATGTGGGGGACAAAGGTATATTTGTTTATTGATAGTTCTCTCTCTCTATTTTTTTTTCTAAAAAACATAAAGATTTTTCAGATGATTTTTTTTTCATTGGTTGTACATTGGAATGGAATTTGATAATTAGGATGTAAGAGTTTTATAATTGATTATGTCACCCCATAAGAATTGGGATTATTGACTATTAGTCTGTGGTGTAAAAGTGAAATGGTCACTGGATGATATGAGGTTCTACATGTATGATAGTAGTGGGTTTATGTTATTGTGCAGTAATAAAGACCTCACTAAATTTGTGCATGATGTTGTCAGACCTAGAGAGATGCATTTATATGTTGATGTGAGGGTTTTTAATCCTATGGATCCTGTTGTTGAATCTAATGAGCCCTATGAGCCTAGTCAGTCTAATGACACTAAATCTGCTCCTGTTTTTGTTCCAAATGATCTAAAGAAGAACACATGGGGCTCCATCTAGGTACCGACTGAAAAAACAATGGGCAGTGTCTTAGGTAGGAAGAGGATGACTGTAGATGAGAATAACTCATATTCGGATGAACTAAATGATTCTGACTACAACATGAGACCTGAAAATGTTAGTAAAGATGATAATTTGTGGGAAGAAATATTGATGATATGGAAAGAAATTGCAATGATTCAGATAATGTTGATGAGGAGATGATGTGGTTATTGATGACCCTCAGCTAGATGAGCCTATGGTGTCTTGATGAAGAGTGTGAGGCAAATGAGCATGTTTTCAACCCTGCACTTTTTTTCAAGCCAACATTTGAATTAGGCATAGTTAATGCAATTAAGGCAAAATTTAAGAAGGCAATTCAATCTTATGCAATTACCACAAAAAGAAACTTGAAGTTTACAAAGAATGACAGTAGAAAGGTGTATGGTGAGTGTAAGGCTGATAGTTGCAAATGGAGAATCAATACTTTTAATAAAGCAGATGAATAAGCTTTCATAATTTCTACTTACTTTCTTGATCACACTTGTCAACCAGAGTTCAATGTGAAGAATTTAAAAAGTAGATGGTTGAGTGCAGGGGCGTAACTTGAAATATTTTCTACCCTAGGTTGCTATAACCGAGTTTTTAGAGAGTACAACTCAACTTGGCTCGTTAAAATTCAATGTCGACTCATTCTTATAATAAAATATAAAATAAAATTCAATTCCAATGAAGAGAGCTTAATTGATTACACTCGATTTACTAAATGATCTGGCTAACCATGCTTGTTCACGAGTTCGAACACAACGTATTCGATTCAATTTGACTTCAATAATATCAATACTTTTATGTGTAAGAATTCAAAGAATGATATTTTCTTAAGTTTTCAATGTAAATTATAAAACGAATGAATAAATGATTATTAAAAATGTATCATGTTGTATTAGTAAATTAAAATTACCTTATGTTATTTTTAGGCATTTTTATATGGAGATTGATCGCACTGAACATAAAATTGTAGATATTTTTTTTTTTGGTTGACAAGCAATTTCTTATTCAAAATAGTACCGCCGCATAATTTCTTCTTGTCTACTCACATTTTATTTATAAGTATAATATAATTTATTTCAAATACTACTATTAGACGAATATTTTATTAGGTTGGTCAACCCAACATACTTGTCATATAATGTTTTATTTAAATTGTAAAAGTCAAATGTCATTTCATTGAATAAGCAGGTCAACCAAACATGCTTGTTATATGATATTTCATTTAAATTGTGGAATTCCAAACGTTTCATTGAATATGGTACACAAATATATGAGATTAAATTATATATTTCTTATATTCAAATATCATTTATTAAAAAGTCAACAAATAATTGATATATTTCACATGCGAAGTAATATAAATAGTATAAATTAACAGTGTCTTAAACCAAACATTAAAAAGAAAAAACAAAGAAGAAAAAATAACACATGAAGCTATAACCACAAAAAAAGTACATATGAAAAGATTTGGATCATGTCAAAAAATATGTACGATTTGTTTGTTTAATATAAAATAAAGTTAAACTAACACAGACTAAATAAATTATCATGAATTAAATTAAAAAAACATGGACTAAGGTATTTTCACTACTACATATATAAATAAAACGGATGAGCCCAGCCCTGTCTACGTCAGTGGCTTAGTGAAAATATCTTGAAAGTTTTGAGACTGATCGAGAATACCAAAAGGTGGAGGGTTGAAATTGATATAGGATATTATACTAGATCGAGTCTAATGGATAAAACGAATACATATTGGAGGATAAGCCCACGTATAGACTATGACATATAGCATAACGATAGGGGTCAACCTCAACTTGAGTCCAAAAAGGCACACTCCCCCTATAAAAGGGGGCTAAGGTATTACATTCACTCACTCTCTATTCATTTCGTTACTACACTCTCTCTCTCTCTCTCTTGATCGAGCACTGACTTAGACATAGGAGGCCCGACATCGGGGCCACCCCCGGCGTTGGATTCTTGCAGGTGTGGAGGCAATTCGAGTTGAAGGAGCCCGGGTGATCTATTTCACTTCAGAAGTGATTAAAAAACACGAGGTTGATGTGTCCACGAAACAAGTATACATGGACAAAATGAGAGCTTTTCAAGTGATACAGGGTGATCCTTCTGCAATTCTTTAAGTGGGACCATTCTAAAGAGTTAAGGAAGATCAATCCTAGAAGCACTGTCATCCTTGTCACCATCTCTTCAAATGATGAAATCAGGTTTAGTAAGTTCTACTGTTGGGACGTATTTATTTAGTTTATGATAACTCCCAACACCCATTATATTATATAATTGTTTGAGACGTGTTCATCAGGTGTTAGTCATTTTTTTTTTTAAATACAAACAATTAAAAGTACGGGACGTTTATACTTGACAGGAATTTTTATACAATTTTATTATATTTTTATTACAAAGTTTAGTTTAAATTTTTATCTAATTTTCATAATTTATAGTTTATTAATTAAAATAATTATAGGTCTACGTATGCGTCTTGCCTGAATTTTATAAATTTTTTATCTCAAATTTTGTACATAAATATTAAATCTAATAGTAGTGAAATTAGATATAAAATATTTTAAAAACATTCGCAATGAATAACACACAAACATTTTTCACAATAACTAAATAAATAACAACATGTTTGTAGAATATTTTTTATTCCATTTTCTACCACATACAAATTAAATATAATGATAGTGAAATAAGATATAAAATATTTTAAAAACAATCGCAATGAAACACACAAACATTCTTTATAATAAATAAATAAATATATCATGTTTGTAAAATATTTTTTGATTCATTTTCTGCAACAAGTTGAAAAATTCAAAACATATGAACATGATTAAATTAATTTATTAAACAAATAGTATTATACATATATATGTAATACATGTAATAAATATCAAATTACATAATATAAAGAGTTTGTTGTAAATACTTGTGCATTTATTAGTAATATGGCGATAACATAAAAATACGATATAAGTGTTAAATTGTGGGTTGATAACATAAAAATACGATATAAGTGTTAAATTGTAGGTATTTAATTATTTAATAATATTATTTAATTGTTAAATGGTAGATATTTAATTACTTCATACTTATAAATTTATGTGTGCTGATAAAATATTTTGTTTATTATTATGTAAATCAGAACAAAGTCCAAAAGTTATTATTTTTCTTAAAAAAATATATTAACACAACGCAGTAACACGTCTAACATATGGAAGTTAAAAGTACAGCAACCATGAAAGTGAAGTTACAGTCATATGGAAGTTATAAATAAGCAATTGATTTTTTTACTATCACACTCACATCTCTTTCACATCTTATTAAAACAATTGTTTATACACGGGTAAAGAAGATATAAAAAACCGGATGAAGTATCCGTGTGATGCGAAGTTACGAAAGGTTCAAGATTAAAATACCGGATGAAGTATCAAAGTAACTAAGATATAAAAAACAAGATGGAGTATCAAAGTCCGTAGTGATGCCATGTTACGAAAGGACTGCTTTCAAGATTAAAATTAAAATACCATTATGTGCAAGACTACGAGGTTCTTTTAAGACATATTTCTTTATAAATTTAGTTATTATACATATTATATTTAATTTTATTTCCTAATATTTGTGTTTTTAAGGTTTTACAGGATATAGAATTCATGCCTCAATCAAAAAAATTCACGTAGTTTTGTTCAAACATTTTGGAGACATTGATATCCACACTTTATTGTAGCACGGAAGATATAAAACTACTATGATAATATTCAAGATAAATTTGATGATGAACTTCAAGATGAAAATTTCCCGAAGTTTATGTATAACTTCAAAAGTTTTACCAATTTGGCTAAAGACTCCTTTTGTAAGGACTCATTTATTGATCTGTAATTATATCTTTTGCATATAAAATATAAAATTTATATTTTAGTTATTGAGAGTTAATTTATATATATTATACCTGAGGAACTTTGTATTAATGAATCAGTAATTATATCTTATGCATAATAAAATATATAATATGTATTTTAGTTATCTAGGAGTAATATTTATATGAATGTTATACCTGAAGAACTCTTTATTACGCATGACCAATTTTATGTCGTTGTTTCACAAGTTACAAAGGTAAAATGATTGAAAATATTATTTGTGATGATAAAAATAGCTCAAAGACGAAGAACGTTGTATTTAAGGAAGAGTTCAATGTAACATTTAATCGTTCTGCATTTGTATGAATTGCAAATATTCTTTTAATAATTTTTTTTTTTCGTAGCTCCCGTGCATTTGCACGGACAACTGTACTAGTAGAAAGTAAATTGAGGGCCCACCCTTGAAGTTTTATTGTTATTGTAAATTATAATTGCATTAGTAGTATATATTAAAGTTTCTCATGATGTGGTGCACTAAAAATTGTAAAAGGAGGTTTTGGAAGTTTTATTACTAAAGATGCTCTAATAAACAAAAGTTACATTACATATAGGGTTGTTGATACCCTTCTGTAACAAGCACTATCATATACAGAATTTATATATATTTAGGTTGTCAAATGTGAAACAATATTACAAAAGATATATAGGCGATTTGGTCAAAGGAGCACTTAAGTGGTAGTGAGAATTAGTTAGGAAGTCACTAGGAGGTAGGTACTAGATTCTGGTTATTGGGGTGTTGAATAATTTGAAATATATTGTGGGATGGCTTCGAGGGGATTGATTTAACACCAATAGGCGGCAACTCAAAGGAAACATGCATTGCATGCAACAAAAAGAATAAGAAAATGCTACGGCCCGTTATGGGATTATTCTGTTCGGATTTGTAACATTTAAATGATCATGTAATCATCGAAAATAGTTCATCTAACGGTTACAAATACCGACAAAATGGTTTCATAACGGTACGGTAACATTACCCGAAAGAATATCATGTCTATCTTCTCTTCATCCGCCTTGCCAACTTGGAACCTTAATCTTTTATATATATATATATATATATATAAATCTTTGTAATTATAAAGATTTACCATGAGCAAATAAGCCGATCAGGTTTTACATGTTTGTATATTCATTCAGGGACTAGATTTACTATATTTCATTTTGTCAAGTAAATGCACGGTTTACAAGTAGTTCAATTGATAGTTGCGGCCCAATTGCAAATTAACACGTGTAAATTGATTGGAGAGATAAATTAATGCTCATTTTATAAAAAGAAAATTATCTTATCCAATCCAACTCGAGCAAGTAAAAATTTCGATCGCCGCCTCCTCCTCTTCCCAGGGCACTTCGTGCAGCTCGGTTTCGGCCACAGCTAGCCGCGACGCTAGCCTCTTTTGGGGCAGAAGACCCCCCGATGTATGGCTCGCCTGATTTGTTTGGTGCCTATGTTGTTGTGCGGGACTCTTCAGTTTCCGAGTCGGGCTAGCTCGTCGGACTCCGACCTGCCTGGTCGGAGTTGAGGTAAGACTCTCCCTCCCTTCTCTCCATCTCTCCAACTATGGCATGGTGGTTTGGGCTTGGTTGGGTGTTGGGTATGGGGCTCTACTGGTGGGTGATTGGTCGGGTGGTTGGATGTGGGGGAGGGTAGTTGGTTGCGTGGCTTTGGTCAATTGGAGCTACAAGCCTACAAGAGCTGTTGGTAGGAGGGATGAGGGGGGGTTGTCTGCCGGCGTCCGGTCTCAGCTCCAGGGGCGACTCGTCTAGGAGAAGATTTTGGTCGTCCGGCGCGGTTTCAGCTAGCCGTGATTATACTGAAGTTTCTGGAGCAGTGTTGGAGCCAAGGTTCTATTCGAGTGGGCGATTGTCTCTGGGTGTCGGGTCGCGATTTATTGCAGATTGTCTCGCTTGGGGAGATGAGGGTGTTATTCTACTTAATATGTGTTTGTGTTCTGTTTTGTTGGTGTTTGTTTAGGGTGTTATTTAGGTGTTTGTTTTGTGTTGTGGTATTGAATGTTTTTTCTTGTTTATTCTCCTATGTGGGATTTGTTTAGTTGTGTGTCTTGTGGGTGAGTTAGAGTAGTCTCTAGACGTCCGCCGCATGGTGTTCTCCCTAGATTCAGCTAGATAGTTGTTTGGCTTATTCTAGTTGTTATCTAGTTGTATTTATGTGTTTGTTTTCTATCTGTAAAAACCTATCGTTTCGGAAAAAAAAAATATATATATATATATATAAAAAAGAAAAATCTATTTTTTTAAAAAAAAAAAAGAAAACACACAAAAAACTATTGAAAAATAAAAGAAAAGGAAAGAACAAAAGCTCCAACTATATTAGTGCAATTTCCGACAACAATCATTAAATAAATACAAAAAAAAAATAAATAAATAAAAAATCGTGCATGAATTGCAGATTTAAAAGTCTAGTATATCACGACAAAATCACTCGTAAATACAATGTGTCATTATATTTAATGCAACAAGTCCATGAATTGCCCATATAAATATATATATTAGACAATAGCTGCGGTAAGCACATATAGCAAACCTGCATATATAAATAGTGTTATGTACAATATAAATCTCCTTATAAATGCAACAAAATAACTTTAAACATTAGATTTCAAATTTTGTTCCAAAGATGGAATAGAATCGGTCGTAAAATTAGACCACGAGAATAAAAGAGATAAATACAACACCCACTAATCATAGTAGTTACAAAAATTCGTATTTATATCTTTATAAATATTAAATATAAATTTTTAATTAACACATATTAACTATATGAATTGTATAGTTTAGCACAAAAAATCCAACTTCACTTGTCTAAGATCATCTCCAATGGTCATTCTATTCTTCTATTTTATTGCTACATGGCACACACAATCCTATGTAGCATGAAAAATGTCTAGAAGGCCTTCTAGATGTAGAAGTCATTCTAGAATGCTTCTACTAATTAGTATATATTGTTTATTCATTTTCTCTATTTTTCACCCAATTATAATTTGACACATCACAAATGATACCACAATTCACACTAACCATTGGAGATATAATTTTTTAATTTCCATTCTCCATGCCATTCAACACAAAATGGACAATGTTCCATTAGAGATGCTCTAATAAGCGGGAACCGGCTAGCACTCCGGTCCGGTTTGATGTGCGTAACCGCCTGTGCCAAAAACCGGTCAAAAACCGTTTCAACCAGTAAAACTAACAACCAGGGACGGTTCACATGGCCAAGCAGCTGGTTCAACCTAACACTTGTTGCCTTAGTTCTATGTTAAATATACAGTTGCATTGCATTCCACTTCCAATGTGGGACAAAGACATATGGGAGAAAAGCTGGGCCAGGATGATTTGAAGGAGGTGGGCCTGATTTGAAGCCCACCACACTCTCAATTGGGCACTACAAACTAAAAAGACTAGTGGGAAAGTGTATTTTTATGTTTGGCCCAATTCATTTGTCATTTTCAAAATTACTTATAGACATTAATCAACATTATTTGTTGTATTTATTATTGAGTTATTATTCAGAGAAATGTCATACACTATAAAATTAATGATAAATATATATAATTATATGTTGTACATATAAAATATTTCAAAATTATATATTAATTAAACCGGTTCGACCACTGGTCCGACCAGTGAACCATTGAAACAGTAGCTTCACCGATTTTGAAAACCATGCTAACAAGTTTTATATGCGTACATGTACAATAAAATTCGAATAACCTCGTGGATGGGGTAAATTTCTCATATACATATACTATAGTCCTCATTAGCTCCGCCCATGAGCAGAAACACCTTCACTAAAGGAACTTCCGACTCTTGGGAGATAAAATATCAGTGAAAATTATTTATTATTAAATTATGGATAGGCAGTGGGTAATTTGAGATGTAGTGGGAATTTACCGACAAGTAAAAACCAAAATGATTTATTTTTTATTTTTTTTCAGGAAAAAAAGAAAAAAGAAAAAGACTTTGACAAGTAATAAGCAGATGTAGTGGTGGAAGATTGATTGTTTTTGGGACATTGAGCGATGGCATGTGTCAGTGTGGAAAAATAGTACTCCCTCCTTTTTTAAATAAATGTCGTTTTGACATTTTTGATTCATCCATTTTACTATGTATCTAGACATTAATCGTTTTGACTTTTTTGATTCATCCATTTTTTTAATGTATCTAGACATTAAAAAAAGTCAAAACGACATTTATTTAAAAAAGGAGGTAGTAGTAATTACTTAACCACTCAACCGCATAACCAGTAATGCTAAGGAGACAACTGTTGACTCCGTTACAGAACCAACAACTAATGTGACAGCTCATATAAGGCTGTTCCACATTGGAGTTATATGGGACAATTTCACATGGAACTGTCTCGTGAACTGTTGGCTCCTTAGCATTATTGACCACATAATAGTGTGGGATTGTTAATTTTAATGCTAATGCTGTGTTGTAATGATGAATTAATGTTGAAATTGGGGCGGTCTTACTCCTGCAGCCTCCGTTTGCATTGCATGCACCTGTCGGTAAGTGGATATATGTT
>CACSLK010003174.1:9108013-9126532 GCA_902706635.1 Striga hermonthica
AGTTCCAACCGGGCCGGTCCCGGTTCGACCATCCCAGGATCCGTGGCCCGGCGGGCTGGGCCGGGCCGGGCCGAAACCCGGCACCTGGCCACCTCTAACATTAATAAATAACATAGTATATCATTCAGTTCATCTTTTCAATATTTTATTCCACTCACATTTTTATTTTTTTTTTACTTTTAAATTAAAACCCAATTAATATTGGACATTATTACACATTTCTTCAAAAATATTTAGTATTCATTCACACATGTTTATAGGCATAGTCTCATAACAACTTGTGCTATTAGCTATTTGTAAATTGTGTTGACTGTTTTGACCAGCGAATTAAATTATTTTAGCTAGGATGTGATACCCCAACTTACATTACTCTTTGGTCATATGATTGGTGCATTTTATATGTGCTACCTAGTGATACATTATATTTATGTATTTATCTTGTATTGTTCTCCAGAATTTATGATTATTTTCAAAATTAAATTAGCATCTGAATAGATTAATGACATTATTACATGAAGGATAATAAAATTTATATGAATATAATATCACACCAAATTGTAAAACCACGTGGCAAACTTGAAACCACATCCAAGTCCAACAATAAGTTCCTGAGCAATACCGTTTCATTCGCTGCCTCAAAGGCTGCAACGTACTCGGCCTCCATGGTGGATTATGCCACTAATTTCTATTTGACACTTTTCCATATAATGATTTCACCTCCCAGAGTAAACACAAATCCTGAGTTAAGTTTAGTTCCATCCCAGTCTGACTAGTGGTAGAACCGATGTAACCTACAGGGATCGATTAGTCCGATTGGTAGACCAACATATAATTCTTGTTCCTATTCAACACTTGAGTATATGCTTCACCGCGATCAAATAACCCTGTCCCAGGTTACTTTGATACCTGCTCACTATGCCTACTACATAGAAGATATCTGGCCCAAGCCCAAGTCAAGCCCGCGCATGCGACCCACCGAGGACCTCGCGGCCCAAGGGCGCCCAACACACCCAAGCCCAGGTCTAGCCACGCGCCTCAGCCCTCTCGGCCCTTGACCGAGCCCAATATTCCTAAGCCACTTGGCCATGAAAATGCACACGAGGCCCAATTTTATCTAGTCCCCCATTAATTTATTTGGCCCAAACACATATGCTTTAGGGTTTTTGACTTAGTCTTCCAAATTCAAATTCAAACTAAGCATTAAATGCTTAGCTACCATAAGTATGTACTAGAGGGAACAAGCTTAGGATAAATTCGAATGTTCCCAAATCCCAACAACCATGTCCCCCAACCTTAGTTATATATAAGCAGGAGTGGAGGCAGGATTAGAAATCTACTCGGGCTAAACTTATTTAATCAAGAATAAAATAGTATCGCAAAATATCAAATAAGTCATTATTTTTAGTGTATTTGCTATTGTAAAAAGTTAACCACTAAATTGAAAAATTTTAAATAAGAAAGCAATTAATATGATAAATGAATGATATAATTTTTTGAAAGTTCTGCTGTCATTTAATATATATTGGAAAATGTGTTTTAAGTTTACAAAATAAGACATTAATTTTTTTGAAACACCAAAATAATAAAAGAAGGATTTAATTTGGAGTTTGTTTTAGATCAATTTTTGTCTTGGCTATAAATTTATTTTATATTTTTCAATTTTAAGCCAATAGTCAAACTTAGCTCCCAAATTAATAAGAAAACAGACAAAGCCTACACGTCTAAAATGTATCATATATAAAATTAAGTGATATTAATACAAATTAAATAAATAAAGCTGCAAATTATTATTAATAATCCACTATCAAAATTTATGAATTGAATTTAAAAGCCATTTAAGCTTCTTAATTAACTAAATTAAAGAAAAATAAATAATAAATAAGTAAAGTTTACAATGCAAAGCAAGACCATTTTAATTTGTCAGTAGAAGAAAGAAGAAACTCGCAGTGTGATATCTATTAGACTGGTGAAATTTTGAAGAGGCATATAACTTTTTATTTATTTATTTATTTACTTGTTTCTACTCTCAATATAAAAGCTACAGAAAAAATATAGTCCATTAGTTATCTGTAGCCCTCTCAGGGTGAAGTCCGGGCAAGCTTAAACTTGCCTCTGCCCCTGTATATAAGGACCCTTATCATCCTAGCCCCCATTTTCTCCCAACACCCTAAGCTCTCAAAATCCTTCGAAGTCCCAATATTCTCTCTTAACCACCATAAAAATTCAGCCTTCATTTCCAGAGCAAAAGCTCGAAGCGCCGGCGTCCACCCCCAGCCTTGCCATCGCACGCCCCAACACCTCATGGCGTCAAGCTTCCAGCCCTGCAGCACGCCTTGCTCATAGCTGCGCAGCTCCTAGATCCGCCGAGCCAAGGCCACCACTAGCCATTTCCACTTCCTAGTTTTTGTTTTTAACTCTTGAAGAAGGAGAGTCTTCAAAACACAATTTTATGGCTTAGATATGAATTTTAAAGTATTTTATAATTATAAAATCAAGAAAAATAGTGTAAGGATGAGAGATGGAGATTTATTGTCTTAATATGCTTAAAATTTGTATCTTGAGCTACGTATGTCCAAAAATCATGATTTAAATTTCATAAATCTTAGAATATTGTGTAGACTAGTACAACACCCGTGTATTACACAGGTGCTTGTTAAAAAATTATTCTTAAATTTTAAAATTAATGAGAAAACTATATTACATTTAATTTACTTTTTTACAAAAAAAATATATTACTATATATTTTAGAATGATATGTGTTACTTATGACTTACATGTGTTATATTATATTAGTTTTTATAACTTATATCATATAACTACTTGAAATATAAATATATTAGTTGATAAATAATTTTATTTTTCTAATTAATATTAAAAATAATTCTATTATTGTTATAAAGATGAATATAAATTATTTTTTTTTACATACAATATGGATGTTAAATCGAAGCTCATCAAAAGAAGATTAATTTGATATATTACATATGTAAAAGTGATAAAAAATACAAAAGTTATTAACTTTTAAAATATATATACAATTCAATAGTTATAATAAGGAATGATATTAAAATGCAATTAATACATGTAACATGACCATAAATAATCGACATATTTATGGTAATCCGAACCTAATTATTTTTGGTTTGGAATTAAATTAAAATTTACCCAAACCTAATAACGAAACATGTAATTTTGCCACATAGGATTCTGAAGCACCAAAAGCAGCCACGTAGGCTCAGCGCGTTCTGGATTAATATATAGGGGGATGTTGTGGTGTAAATTTTAGAATTTTTAGATTTCATTTACTATGTGAACTAGAATTGTAGATTTAGACCTAAAATAGATATTTTATGTTGAACGAGTTATAGATTTGATCTTGCTGAGATATTTTGTCTAAAAATCTTAAATATTATTTTGAGATTGTGTTCAGAATTTTAAGATTTTGAGAGATCATTTTCTATGTGAACTAGAAATGTAGATCTAGATCTAAAATGACTATTTTATGTTAATGAGTTAGAGATTTATTCTTGATGAGATATTTTTTCTATTAATCTTAAATATTATTTTCAGGTTGTGTTTAAAATTTGATGATTTTTAGAAGTCATTTGTTAAGGTTCGGATCTTAAGTCATAATCGATAAATTTTTAGAGGCTTGATATGATGAGTTCTTGATGAGGTTTATAGATCTAAAATCTTCATAAATCATGTTGAGTTTATAGTTAAATTTTTAGCTTGAAATGAGTTATAAGCATGCCTTGAGATTGAGTAGATTGAGCCTTGGGAATTCATGTATTAGCTGCAGCTTTGATTCTAGTTTTGCCCTATCTATTCATGTCCGATATTTCTTGTATGTTTTGTTGATAAGCATGTGAAATTTCAGGTCATTTTGATATGAATACCATGTTGTAGAGCTTTTTGATTGCATATGTGTTAGTTTGATTCGAATATCATGTTTTAGGTTCAGTTTTGAATATATATATTAATCCATATTCGTGCTATTAATATAGAATTTTTTACGATAGATTTCTATATATGTTATGAGCATGTCTATGAAATTTCAGCCTAATAAGATGTGAATTGAATGCTATAGAAATGTTTCAATCACAACATGTCTAGTTGTTGTTTACCTTGAATCTGCCTAACCTATAGATATGATTTTTATCTGAAATATTTATGGATATGTCTTGTATTAGATGTGAGTATGCCTGTCAATATTTATCCCAAAATGATTTATATAGCATCCTGTAGAAATTTATGAAGTTTAGGCATGATAGAGCATGTTTTAGTGTGTTGTTTGCTTCAATTTTTGGCCAGCCTATTGACATGCGTTTGGACTAAAAATTTCACTTGTATTTCTTGAGTATGTTGGATATTATACTGTTAAGTTTCATCCTCTTATGAGTTGTGTGCCATTTCATAAAAATTATTGAAGTTAAAGATGCATTTATGTGAGTTTTTGGTCGAATTCTATTGCTCTTATGTGTTGGGGTTTTGTGAGATTACTATGTTGAATATGAAGTGTATTTAGAACTTTTATTTCAATTTAATTTGGTCAAGTTATATGTCAAGAGAGTACGAGAAAGAAGGGTCATTTTGGAGGCATGAATGTAGCTATTTATATTGGTTGTTGTTGGTCAGATACTTGTGCCTTGTGTGTATACTTTTTTGCTGAAATTATGTGATGTTTAACATGCTGAAATGGTGTGATTCCAGACCTTTAAATTCAGTTTATTAGACATACTAAAAGCTTGATATTGAAGTGAAAGAAGCATGCAGGTGTGTATGCGTATATGTGATTGAAAATTTGAACCGTATATTTTCGACAATAGATTTGCATGTATATATATGGCGTTGTTATTGTCAAGACGGGACTTAAGAATTTTTTCGAGCCGAGTCGGTCCAAGTTCAAGTCAGATAAGTAGTTTCGGACTTAGAAATTATTCGAGAACCTTAGACAGTCTCAAGATAAAAAATTGTTTAACTTAGCTCGTAATTTTCATTACTTCAACAAGTCGTTAAGGTTAAACTAGAAAATGAGATAAATGATTTAACCAAGCGAGCGAACAACTAGTACAATCAGTTATAAGAATCGAGTTTTTTTAGTTGAGCTGAGTACTTCGAATATATTTGCTCAAATATTTTGTAGCTTGAGGAGTGTCGAGCATCTGCCAGCTACGCATCCTTTTCCAGCATTTGCATTATCAGGTATCAACTAGGGGACCCCGTACTAGGTATTTAATTGTCTATAGTCGCTTTACCATGCCTGAGGTATGTATGTAGAGTTCTTCTAGTATGAGAAAGTTATATCGCCTAGATAAAGGTGAACGTACCTTAATTACCATCCTAGGTTCCGAGGGAGGCGAATGTTCCTGAAAAAGCAAGTGGATATTTTGAAAAACATGTTGTGAGACTTATCTGAACATGTTTGTGAACTAAATATATTTTATTATGTATTCGACCTAGGTCGTTAACTTCTGCATTATCAGACTCGATATGAGAACATGAGACATATGACTATGCATGTTTAATTCCAGTATTTTCCATGGTACCTTGTCTCGAGAGTGGACTTAGTTGGATGCATGCATGATTGCTTAAATGTCTTGAGAAAATAATAGTAGCATCCCGCACAGAAAAAGATAAAGTGATTTCGAAAATAAAGTTAGAGTTTTCGAAAATTAAATAAGTGTTTTTGAAAATAAAAAGCAAAAAATTTTACTATGTTTTTTTTATAATTCTAGTAATAGTAGGCGTGGTGTTACAATATATGTGCGAATAATATGTATATAACAGATATACAATAAATATTAAAATGATACAGAAAACTATGCAAATGTTGATGAAAATTTGTATACGATAGATATAAAACAAAAAAATAATTATAATATCTAGCAAATGTATAAAATATTTGCTAGGTAACAAAAATTTGAGTACAACACTTTTTATCATTACTGATTACACTTTATGGAATAGTATTGAAAAATTATTTTTAAAATAAGTTTTTGACTGAATAGATATTGAAAAGATATTATTTAAAAAGTTATTACTTGATTACATGCCATCTGTTGAAACTAAAATGAAAATGATATTCAATTTCAAATTCACTTCAATGTCAGTTGTAATTTTAAATCTTAATTGAACAAAATCCACTGTTTAAGAGAGTATTTAATGTTGACTGATTTTATTGAAAAAAAATTCAAAAAACTTTCTGAAGTGGCATGCAATTAATTTTGGTGATTTTTTGCTTACTATTTCTAGTAAATAGTTATTCTCTTTTATATATACTAGTATGTGCGATGCACTAGCTGTATTTATTTTGAAAATTTATAAATTGAAAGCTATAATCAATAAGTTATAATACGTAAGACATTTTAAAGAATCATAAATTCTTTGATCGTAATAAGTCTTACATTGTTAAAAATCATCAATCTCGGGTATACATTCATCAACAATTAAATGAAAAAAATAATTTATTAATATCGTATATATATATGTTATATATATTTTACATTATTTAATAATTTATATATAAGTCTTACATTGTAATATACGATATTAATAATTTATATAAATTATATACATTATAAATTATCATATATAAATTATCGTATAAATTATATAATTTATAAATTACAATTTTATATAATTTATAGTATAAATTATATAATTATCGTATAATTTACAATGTTATACGATAATTTGTAATTTACAATGTTATACGATAATTTATATACAATAATTTATAAATTATATAATTTATATCATCATATAAATTATATAATTATCGTATAAATTATATAATTTATAAATTATATAATTATCGTATATAATTTATAATTTATATAATTATGGTATATAATTTATATAAGTTATATAATTTATAATTTATATCGTATATAATTTATAACATTGTAATTTATATATATATTTAATAATTTATAACAATGTAAGACTTATATTAATATCGTGTATATATATATATTTTACATTATTTAATTATTAAATGAAAAAATAATTTATTAATATCGTATATAAATGATAATACTTTTGCCACCTGTCGATAACCATGCTCGGCGAAGATGCATGATAAGAACCCATGGAAGAGCTTCTCCTTTAACTATAGATTCCGCTGCGTTAGGATTTATTATTCAATATATTTGAATGTGCACAGAGTCGACGTTCCTAATAGAACCCAACAACTTGCACTTAATCTCATGAGAGCTCTCATAGACTAGCTTATCTGAGCTCTCTTCTCATGATGGTCTACAAAAGTTGTTATGAATGTTACATCACCTTCGTCGAGCCACGTACGTCGTGTAAGCCATCTCAGAGTTGGCTTAATCAAAATTATAATATTTGGACCCTAAACTGTAGATTTTATTTCTTAGGTATTTTAGAACAATAACTGACGTTCTTTATTGAACCCAATAGCCTTGAGGTCGGCATTCTCAACAGCTACGACATCGAGCTGATAGGCCAGGCGAGCGACCTCGCCCTTCTGTTGGTTGTCCAAGACCCACAGACTGATGTTAGCAGCTTCGTTGTTCTTCAGCTCCTTCTTTAGTTTGGAGGCCTTGTCATAGTCGTCATATATGGCCTTGTAGATGATGGGGGGTAGACTGGACATAGCCTATGGAAGAGAAAGAGAAGAAGAGTGGTTAGCTCGATACGATGATGAATGTGTAATGAAGAAAAAATATGGGGTATGAGATGGATTGTACGTGGACGTAGTGGTTGGTCACGTAAGCAACTTGGGCCACCTTATCACCTAACCAGCGATCAGTCTCTCCATTGGAGAACATGAGAGAAAAAAAAGTAGTCTGCGCCCTGACGTCCTTGCTCATGCCAAAGCGCCCAGGCTGCTCGAGAGTAGTGGCAACGATCTCTTTCGCCTCTATGGTCTTTTTTCTAGAGGTTTTTCCTCCTTTTCATTTCTGGCCAGGTCGCTTCAAGTTGGAGTGGTCGGCCTGCTTGGAAAGCTTGGGGGTCGGCTCTTTTTGGCTCAGAGGCTCGAGTTACAACACCTTGAAGATCGCCAGTTCCTCGACCATGGCTTTGACCTCCTTGGAATTAGAAGTAGGCTCAATAGCTAACGAGTTGAAGAAGGAATCTGCATACGTAATAGAAAAAATCAGCAACATGTCAAGATTATAGAAAAACTAGCAAAAAGAAAAAAATAAAAAAGACTGCCTAGGTCGGTAATAGGAGAGTTCTTGCACGAAGACAACCCCCAGTGAAGGAGCTGATAGTTGTTAGTGAGTTTTACAGTGTTGAAAGGGAATAAATTCATGTCACTGATCAACTCGTCATAGTGTTTGGAAGATTTAGAATTTTTGAGCTAACCAAGGAGCTCGTCAAGCCATTCAGGTGAGAAGTCGATAGTGTTGGGCAGAGGTTGGGTGAAGAATGATTTGGTCTTTCGAGCCAAGACATTTGAAAGGATGTCGCCAATGAAATTGGCTTTATTCTGGCAGAAATGTAGTATGAGCCTTTATTGGGTTTTAGTCAATGACAATAGAAATAGAGGTCGGTGTCTAGTTTGTGGAGGTGGCACCTACTAAGAATTGTAAAACCCAACCATGACACAGATTGATTTTGGGGAAAATGGTTCAAAGGGATTCTATACAACCCTCTAAGTTCGATGATGTCATCTTGGAGAGAGAATTTGTGGCCGACTTGGATTTGGTCTAGAAAGAATTGATAATAGCCTGAAGGGGGCTAGTTGAAGGGTTCACCAACCTTAGGAGCTCAAAAGTCTCAAGATCAGGGGAGTTCGCATCCATATAAAATACATGTAATTTGGTCAGTGGTGTAAGTGGTCAAGGAGTTGGGATTCACAAGTTTTACCAGGTGTCGAATGACCTCAACTTTTTTACCCTTGACCAAAATTATTTTGTCCTTTTGCTTCCGAGAAAGCAGAATTGCTAAGGTAGGAGTTGTTAGTTGTCCACTATGGAGTCGATACAAGTTATGGAGAGGTTTTTAGATGTTTTATTTAGGAGCTAGGAAGAGGAGGTCGAAGAATTGGCTTGACCGAAATTCGACATAGTGGCCTTAATGTTGACATAAATGAAGAAGAAAGGGGTGGACGAATTTCAAAAACCTAAAAAATTGAAAATAGAAGAAGAAAATGAATACAAAAGATGATAGACATACCCATAAGTTTCAGGTTGGGTGAGCAAGGAGGTGGCCGAAATCTCGGTTAAAGGTTGACGAGAGTTGTTGTAGTTGACGTAGTATCTTTTGCACAAAGAGCTTTGTGAATATATAGAGTCAAAATTGCAAATTGGAGCATTAAGGCATTTTTATAGAAAAATGATGAGGCACGATCTCCGAGGTCGGAGGTGAGCCGTTGAATCATGTGCAGCCTCAGTGGTCTAGGTTGACTAAGGGAGATGGATATGACAAACGTTGAAAGGTTAGTGCTTGGTGAACATTGATCTGACAGAAGATCAATGACCTAAAGTAACATGCGCGTTTGAGGTTTTGAAGCATTTCTGACGGGCATGATTCCACAGGTCGGCTAATAAATGACATTTAAGGCTTAAAAGATAGGTTGGGAGCAAAAACAACGTGTAATTATTGCACAAGGACGAGCTATTTAAAGAATGTGAGGGCTAGATGGTGTAGTACTTAGAATATCTTGGTGAACCGACTTAAGTGGTTAGCTCGAGTGTGGCCGGTTAAGGGAGCTGCAGATCGGTGACATTGGTTGACCTCGTCAGGGAGCTCGCTTTGGTAGATCAGGGGCGAATCGACCGGACTAAAGGATTGAGGGGTTGGGCTACTCTTAGATCTCATACCAATGAGTGGATGTTACGACCTGAAGGTCGTGCGAGCAAAGGTCAGGGTTTCGACCTGGCAAAATTACTGCAGAGAGGGGTCACAAGGTCGTGACAACGATCTAAGGACCTAAGAGTCGTATCACAGAAGGAAACAAAATCCTGGTAAGGATAAAAAGAATATCTCGCTAAGGAGTTGAAGATACTAGAAACGCGCTATGCTATTGCTAGGAAAAAAGATACGATGGGATCTCCTTCATTGTACGGAGTCTACTTGAGCAAGAAGATAACCCGGGTGTAAAAGGGGGTTACAAAATCTATTATATGTAACGTATAATTACACCTTTGCATATAATTTTTGATACACTCACGAGCAAAACTGCCTTAAGTGTCGGGGGTTTTTCGCTTTGGACCCCTCCTTGACGTATTTGCAGGTCATCGGGGCTCAAGACGACGGACCATTTGTGGCAGTGCCAATTTAATCCGATTTGGGAGCAATTTGCGTATACAATACAATTTTAATATTTAAAAACCATTAATTAATATACATTAATCTATAAAATATATACTATTATCAATTTACATATCTATAATTATTAATCATTTACTAATCATATTATAACTAATTATAGTTTTTTACAACTCATCATTTTAATGTAAAAATCATTAGTTCTCCCATAGTTTATCCCATCTCGCATCTCCACACGGACCACACCTCTAATATTCAAAAGAAAAATATTTTTCGCACCAAATATTAGGTGTTTTTCTAAATAGAATACTTGAATTGAAAAGAAACTAACATGGACCGAGTGAATCAAAAAGTCGCAAGTACATGGAAATAAGAAGCATTGGTGTCGCTTATAGACCATATATCAGACAAAAAATGAGAAAAAAGTAAAAATAAAAATTAATAGTGTTTGTTTATAAAACTAGTGTATAGTCCATACAACAGACGTTAAATAATATTAAATAATAACTATAAAGAGGTTTCGAATTCGAGTTATCTAGTAGGGTAAGTGAAAAAAATTATTGATCTTTTGTTAAGAGAGAGAGAGAGAGAGAGAGAGAGAGAGAGAGAGAGAGAGAGAGAGAGAGAGAGAGAGAGAGAGAAAATAATTAAGAATTAAAGATGAGAGTAAACAATATTAATTAATAATTATAAATAAAAAATATAAGTAAATAATAATTATAAGTAAAAAAATATTAAATAATGATTATAAATTAAAGATGTGATGATAAAATTATCTTGTAATAAAGAACATAAAAAGTGTATGTTTAAAGTATTAAAAAAAAAAAAAATTACTAACAGAAGTTGGCTCAAGTGGTAAGCAACTTGATGTCGCTTAAGCAAGGTCTCGGGTTCGAGTCCTTGTGGATGCAGAAAACCCTTGTTGGGAGACTCACCCACCACTGCTAGGTATGCGACCCGGGTCGACCAACGGATTAGTCGGGGCATAACTCCGGATACCGTAGCTGGCTAAAAAAAAAGTATTAAAAAATTTAAAATATTATATAACATATGTAAAACTATCTAAAATTTTCTATATTATTATTGAAAGATGCAAAGTCATATAATTTACCGTTCATTCACTGATATAATTTTAATTAATCCTCACTTCACATTATCTCTTTCATACTTTTACATCAAATTAACTTTAATTATTTTAATTTTAAATATAATTTTAATATAAATTTTAAATCTCACTAACAATTAACCATACCATAGTTTTTTAAAGTTAACTCTGATTAACAGCATAGCTCATTTGAACTCATACATTTGCATCAAGCACACCCTAAAATTGAGCGAGGAGCTTCAAATTTCATTTTCCTTCATGCAAAGAGAGTCGCACTAAAACCCTCACTCTCTAGTCTCTCCTACTCTGTAACATAAAACTTGAAAACAAGAAAATTGAGGCGAACCTACTGAAAAGGGCCAATTTGTGTCTCGGTTTGGGAGTTCCTTTTGGGGTGCAGGCCTTGAATTTGCACTCGCATTTCTGGGTTTCTCTCACATCTAATCGTCTGCGGAATCGGGTAAATTTTTGTATGTGCGTTTCTTTATGTGCATGTACGAGAGCTTGGTTGTGATTTTTAAGGTTGTGGGGTCGTCTAAGTTGTTTCTAGGTCAAATCTCGTACTGGTTCTGGGTTTATGGAGGTCTGATTTCGTTTAATTTTCTTTGCTCTCCTTTTTCTCCATTTTTGTTTTTTGCTTAACGCGTCTCCATTTCGTTTCTTTATGTGCATGTACGAGAGCTTGGTTGTGATTTTTAAGGTTGTGGGGTCGTTTAAGTTGTTTCTAGGTCAATTCTCGTACTGGTTCTGGGTTTATGGAGGTCTGATTTCTTTAGATTTTCTTTGCTCTCCTTTTTCTCCATTTTTGTTTTTTGCTTAACGCGTCTCCATTTCGTTTCTTTATGTGCATGTACGAGAGCTTGGTTGTGATTTTTAAGGTTGTGGGGTCGTCTAAGTTGTTTCTAGGTCAATTGTCGTACTGGTTCTGGGTTTATGGAGGTCTGATTTCTTTAAATTTTCTTTGCTCACCTTTTTCTCCATTTTGTTTTTTTTGCTTAACGCGGGTCTGTTTTTGAGTTTTTTCAGAAGAGGGGCCTTTGTTTGGGGATTTTTTTTGAATGCAGATGTATTTCGTGTATTTGCATGTTATTGATTTGAACCAAGAAATTTTGTACACTGTGGTCAACTCACAAGCCCACCACCTATCCTGGTTGAGTGTTCGAAAATATTTTTGAGAACTTCATCTGCAGCTGATGTGATGGCAAATGTTGAATTGCTCTTGTGTATGTTTGTGAAATGCAATACATTATTTCCGATTTCTACTTAATGGCCTGGCTCTTGTGAGGTCTCATGGTATTAGGGTTGTATTTTGTTTTCATCTATGCCTTTTTATTTTCTTTTCTGATACAGTGACTCAACGATTTTTGGCTAGTGTAGTATGGGAATTTTTTCGTTGACAATCATTAGAAAGATTGATTTTGCTCTTTGATTTGGGTTATTTTCTCAGTTCTACTCATTTTCGTGTTTTGTTTGTCTTGAGTGAGCTAAGGGCTGTTGCATTTAATTTGAACTTTATTAGATTTTGGCAACATGTGGGTTGAGTTTATTGTGGTTGAACTTTTCTTTTTTTCTTAATGCTGCTATCACTATGAAGAAATAATATTGGTTGATTCCGTATGATTCTCCTCAGTTCCTGAAGAATGTTGGTGGATGCACTAAATCATGCGTTGAACTTAAGTTTTTTTTGCATAATAAATTTGAGAATATACACTGCTATGAGGTAGCTGCCTTTGAAACCCTATTATCAAGTCACCTCTTTATTAGAAACATCTTGATTTGTTTTTTGAGTGTTGGTGTTCTCATCTGCCTTAGAGGATTGTTGCATTGGATTCCCATTTAACATTGAGAAAGCAAATTTATAGGTTCCCCTACGTGCATAGGCAGTACTGACATTTTGTGATTGTTGCTTGGTATTTGTTTGCTTTAGGATTTCCTGTTGGTATCTGGTTTTGTCCAAAGTATTACCCGTTTCTTGCTTTTCGTTTTTGAGCTGAAGAAATGTAAACCTTGGAGTTTTCTTTGCTTTGTTGTAGGTTCTGGACATTGGAGGGAGCATTTTTTATTATTGGACATGCTAAGGTATCATCTTCATGAAGTGTTTCTTATTTGTATGTTATAGGTGCCGTCCTTGTTCTTGTTCTTGCTTATAATTTCTTATTATTTTATAGTTCTAGTTGATTGCAGCCATGCAGTGAGACTACATACAGTGGAGTTGTATTTGTCAAAATAAATAAATAATTTATTGCTGAAAGTTTCGAGACATTGATTTTCTGACATTTCAAAATAACATTTCCATGATTTTGCTTGTTGGTATATTTTATATAGTTTTTTGTGCAAAATTATAAGATGAATTTGATGGTAGTTTTATTTGATTGTTGTATGATCTTATACACTTGAGCTGTTGTTTTCCCATTCCTTTCTTTTGATTTTTTCCACCATATAAGACATTGATAATGCGCATGAATTGGTTAGATGTTCCGTTTTTTGTATGGGAATGAGATTGAGTCTATACTCTATAACTGAACATTTTATTTTGATGTATCATGATTTGTGACCAAGGGCGGTGTACCAATCATTTTAGTGCTTAAAGTGGTGTCCGAATGATTAAGTTTTACAACTTGAGCATTGTGGATAATTTAATTTTTACCAAAGTAACCTGCACACTGCATTCTAGACCAGGGTGTCCTGCCTTTACCAAATGAAACATTAATTTATATCAATTTGCGCTAACCTCGGATTTGTCTTCCAGAATCCAGATGAGCTTTTTCGCCATTTAAGAAAGCAGGTCTATTCACATCTATTCCCTCCCGGTACTTTCATCTAGCAGACACTGGTCTCATAATGTTTTTGATTGTTATTCTTCTTGGTATGATTATTGCAAGTTATTAAAAAAATTAACAATGTTGAGCCCAGTTGAATTTAACCACATGACATGATTGTTCTTTCTGCTATTTCCCAGTGGTTTTTTATATGCTGCTTTTATGGCGTTGTTTGAATTTTGGTATTACATGAAAATAAGATGGTTCCCTATGAGCAAAACATACTTTTATCTGATACTTGTGATGACAGTTCCCTAACTGAAACTGATGATAGTTCCCAAACTGAAACAAAAGCTCGTTTTCCATGTATTACACCTACTTCCTTGATTTGGAATAATGTCTTTTTTTTTTTTTTTTTCCTACTTGTAATTTTCCTTCACGGTGTGGTCTAATGCATGTGTTTGCTTCAAGGTTGATTCTTTGGTTTGGGAATTTTGTTTAACAGTTATGAACCTTAAACTTTCTGATGTTGAGACATATTTGTATTTTATCTCATTGCAAAGTGCATTTCATCTTGCATCCAGGTGTTGAAGGAAAAAAATGGAAAGTTCATCATCATTTACAGCCCTTGAGGCCAAAATAAAAGGAATATCTTTTAGTTTGGCAACTCGTCAAGAGATCGTAAGTAGATAGTTATGTTGATTCTGTATTGTGCAAAAATTCAGTATGAGGTTCAGTTGCAGAAAATGTTCTTTATATATTTATTTACTTCTTGGAACCTTCAACAATCTGATTTCTTGCTATAATGGGTAAAAGCATTTTCTTTGACATGAGCCTGAGATCTTCACTTTCTGTTTGGTATTTGCGTCAAGAATTCAGTACTTCTTCCATATTTACAGCTGATAACTGATTCAATGAATTTTGTTCAATACATAAGAAATCAGTAAAGGAGGGAAAAAAAAATATCTTCAAGTAGGGATGTGCATTATTTACAGTTTATCATTATAAGTTTTGCTGTTTCTGCATTTGTTGAATGTTTGATCCCTATGTATCTCTTGTTTAGTGTAAAGCATCCGGTAGCCAGTGCCCTATCAGCCATGCTACTCAACTCTTCTCTAATCCTTTTCTTGGCCTGCCACTTGAAACTGGCAAATGTGAGACCTGCGGTACCGGTGAGGCCGGGCAATGCGAAGGTCTGCTAATCGATTTACCAATTTGTAGCTTCGGGATGGATGAGAGAACTATTTTGCCATTTTTAATACACTGCCCTCTTTCTTGCTAATTTGTCAGGCCACTTTGGATACATTGAGTTACCAACTCCCATATACCATCCGGATCATGTCAGTGAGCTGAAAAGAATGTTGAGCTTCTTGTGCCTCAAGTGCTTGAAGTTGAAGTTTAAGAATAGGAAGGTATTGTATCACATGACACTGTTCTCTAAAGTTGTCTTAGCCTACCCACTTAATCCCTGCCAATTCTTCTATTTTCCCTTACTTTTTTTTTTTGCTTAAGATTGAGATTCCATATCATCTTCTGTGTTAATAGACAATTTAAATGATTATTTTTGCTTAAAACCACGTAGAGTTAAGTTTTGATAGCACTTCTAGATGCATAAATATTTTTGTGCTCTTCGTAGCAATAATTCCATTAAGAATATGACTAGCTTACTTCTATCATCTGTTTATGCCCTATGACCAGTTTATGATTGTTACCTTCCATTTCAGGTGAACAGTAGTGGTGGTGGTTTTGGGGAAATAGCGACCTCGTGCTGTCCGGTAATTTTTTTTCTTATCTTTGTATATCCATTTATGCATCCATACACATATTTTTTCTTTGGCCTATTACCAACTGTTATGTAGTTCTCGGAATGTTTAGTTTTTCCTTTCCGATTATTATGCAGTTTTGAACAATACTCTAAATTTAGAAATCATCAACCAATTTGGGAAATCGGAGCTCATGCAAGACCTATATATGTGTGACAATGCAATTTGTTTCTCCCTAGCCTTTTTGTCTTCCTGAAACCAAACTCAGATTTTTGCCTGTGAATTTTGTCCGCATTTCACTTTTTCTATATGAATCTCACTAGAGCTAAGACACTCTTGTGGTTCGTATGAAGTTCTCACAATCATTTATGTTAATCTTGAATATCTCTTGCAGTCAGGCTCCATTGGGCAATCATGAGCTCTAAATGGAGTGTATAAATCCCTTTACTTATCTTCTGGCATCCCCAAAGTCTTTCTTCAATATAGTCATTCTTCTTTTTGCTGTCTGCTTGTTGGTCCTTATTTCCCTTTCCAAGAGCAGGTAGAATTTTTGAAAAATTTGACTCTCTTCAGTTTGTGTGAAAAATGTACCGACACATTTCTGAGTGTAAACTACTTTAGAGATTCAATCATGGAATCAGTTAATTCTGCAAATTTTGCTGGTTGAGGTAACTCAAAATATTATGTGCAGTTGATGTTTAGACAACTACTGAATAACGTTGTAGCATTTTCTCATTCGGTCATGCTGATGATCCTAATAATATCTGTGAACATTATCAATGTGCTGTTCAATGAAACCTTTCTATGTAGGTATTTGACATTGTCCACATTATTTGTACTCTGTTACAACCTACATTCCCTGTCTGTTGTTTGCTTTGTCTGTTGTTTGCTTTGCTTCTTGCACTTTGAGCATTCTATGCCTCTGAATATGGTTGTCATTTACTGGAAACTTGTCAAGGTATGTTTTAGTTTGTCTGCAAGTGTGAACTCATGTTCCTCACTTGATACCATTTTTTAATCATTATTCTGTCTTCATTTGGGGAACTTTGTTAAAATGGGAAGTTATGGTTTTAATCCTTGAATATGGAGGACATGGTATTGTTTGTTATGTTTTAAGCCTTGGGTTAGGCTTAAAGATCGAATAATGCAGTTAAGCTTAACATGTGAAATGCACTTTTTAGAAACAAATGCCTAAAAACCTTCTTGGAGAAAAGTATTAGTGTGCTTCAAGCTTTCACATATTTGCAGGAGATTTCACAAATCTCAATCAACGAAAACAAGACTACTGACGGGGCCTGCTATTTGGAATTGAAAGTACCAGCAAGATCAACACTTGATGGAGGATTCTGGAGCTTCTTGGAAAAATATGGATTCCGTTACGGAAATACGTATATGCATTCTCGGCCACTTCTTCCTTCCGAGGTTCTGCTTGCAAAGTTTTATTTGGTTGATGCTTTGATTTTGTTGTCCTAGGAACTCATCTGGTTTGAATAAGTTTTTTAATTTCACCACTTTTTTGTATCAATTGTATCTTTGAGCTAGTTTCCTAATGTTTACATTTCATTAAAAGGTTCATTGTGAAAATCGTAGTAGCTAGCTATATCATTGTGGGTACTGGGTATGTGTTGCTGTTATGGAATATAGTGCTGAACAACTGACATTAAGACGCTGGAAGCTTTAACAAATTTCTAGTTCCTGAGTGAATTTCATTAAGTGCACTTCTAATGCCACTAAAAGATCGCTGCTTACTGCAATCTTACTCATAGTTACAGTCTTGTTCAGCAAGCTTTTCTTCTGTCTCCTTGTGTGTCTTTTCATATCTTTGGCTTGGAGAGTTCTTCCAGACTACATGACTAATGCAGAAAACGATTTGACCTGACCTTTTTTGGACCCCTTAACATTAACAAAAGTATTTTGTATCTAGTCATGCCTTGTTATCTATAACTTTCTCATTATGCAAAATCATGGTGGAAAGAGCTAATTTTCTTTGTTTCCTTTTCATGACTCGGTAAAGGTGATGGCTATATTGAAAAAGATTCCCAATGACACCAGAAAAAAGCTAACTGCGAAAGGTTATTTCCCTCAAGACGGGTACATAATCCAATACCTACCAGTCCCTCCAAATTGTTTATCAGTGCCTGATATTTCAGATGGAATCAGTACTATGTCGACGGTGAGATGTTTTGACCAATTTTTTTTTCTTTTCTGCATTGTCCTGCCTTTATCCTTCGGCTGGCTGATTTTCATGATCTTATTAATGTCCAGGATTATTCCATAGCTTTGCTGAAAAAGGTGCTGAGAGTGGTGGAAATTATAAAAACTTCAAGGTCAGGAACACCAAATTTTGAATCTCAGCAGATTGAATCTAATGAGTTACAAGCTGCTGTGACGCAATATCTTGAATTTAGGGGCACCGGCAAGGTACTTTTGGCTTTTTGTGTACTGCATTTGTTTTCCAGTAGGAGACACAGGAGGTTTTCTTTTCTATTTTTGTCTGCCTCAATTTTTTCTTTTCTTTTCTAGGATGTGGCTGCATAGATGTGGTTAGTGCATGGTGCATGTGCAAAATATCCTCGTGGATATCAAATTTTCTTTTGGCATGCCTGGTTTTGCTAATCAGCATGTTTTCTTTGTTGGGTTGGGG
>CACSLK010003174.1:9126585-9138201 GCA_902706635.1 Striga hermonthica
AACCATAGTTAATTTTGAAATAATTGAGTTAGGTTCGAGTGAGATTTTGAGTTTGTATTAAAGTAGTATGTAAAATATAATGATTAAAGTTGATTTGATGTAAAAGTATGAGAGAGGTGATTGAAAGTGATGGGTAGTTAAAATTATACTAGTGGATGAATAGTGAACTAAAGTCGATGTGATGTGTGAGGATGCTTGATTAATATTATTTAATTATATTGATAATATTGAGGAGTGTTGGGTTGAATTAATTTGAGTTAGATTTTGAGTAAAAAATTATATAACCAGATAATTTATAACCAATCAGGATCCTAAGCTTTCTGCATCATGACTGAGTTCATTGTTTTGTGAGAAGTGTGCCTTTTGTTTCCTGTGAAACAAAGTATAATTACGCCTTAAGGAACTAGTTTTCATGACTTTGTGACCTCTTGGTTCATACAATGCGTTGTAATGCTTATGGTTCCTTTTCCTAATGTATATTTCTCTTACAAAATTTTATTAGGCATCCCGTGATGTGGATACTCGCTTTGGAGTTAAAAAAGAAGAGAACGTGTCATCTACCAAAGCATGGCTTGAGAAGATGAAAACTTTATTTATTCGAAAGGGATCGGGATTTTCTTCCCGCAGTGTGATAACGGGCGATCCGTTTAAAGGGGTGTCTGAGATTGGATTGCCATTTGAAATCGCACAAAAGATTACATTTGAAGAGCGAGTAAATCAACAAAATATGGAGTTTTTACAGAAGCTGGTGGACAAAAATATGTGTCTGGCATACAGGGATGGAATGTCAACGTATTCACTAAGGGAAGGGTCGAAGGGACATACATTTCTGAGACCGGGGCAAGTTGTGCATCGTAGAATAATGGATGGGGATATAGTGTTTATCAATAGACCACCAACTACCCACAAACATTCCCTACAGGCGCTCTCAGTTTATGTTCATGAGGACCACACGGTCAAGATCAATCCATTAATTTGTGGTCCTCTCAGCGCGGACTTCGACGGGGACTGTATCCATCTGTTCTATCCGCAGTCTCTGGAAGCTAAAGCAGAGGTTGTGGAGCTTTTCTCTGTGGAAAAACAGCTACTGAGCTCTCACACTGGGAACTTCATTTTGCAGTTGGGAGTGGACTCACTTCTGTCACTTAAAGTCCTTTTCAGAAAGTGTTTCTTGAACCGAGTTGCTGCCCAGCAGTTGGCCATGTTTGTCCCCAGTGTCCTATCCAAACCTGCTGTGGTAAAGTCTGGCAGTGGCCCTCTTTGGACTGCATCACAAATTTTGCAGATGACGCTACCTCCTTCTTTCGATTGTTCTGGAGAGAGACACATAATTTCCAATAGTGAGGTGTTAACCCTTGATTTTAATCGGGACGTGATGACGTCCATTACCAATGACTTAGTCACCTCACTTTTCTTTTTGAAGGGCCCGAGGGAGGTTCTGAGGTTCTTTGATTCTATACAGCCTTTGTTGATGGAAAGTCTTTACTCGGAAGGCTTCAGTGTCAGTTTGAGAGACTTTTATTTACCCCGAGAAGTTTTGGAGAATATCCAAGAAAATATTCAAAAGATTTCTCCATTGCTGTATCATCTGCGTTCTTGTTATAGTGAGTCAGTTGCTTTGCAGTTGGACAGTTACTTGCGAAGCGTGAAAATTCCGGCTACCAATTTCATAGTCAAATCTTCTAGACTTGGACACCTAATAGATTCCAAAAGTGAATCTGCTCTCAACAAGGTTGTCCAGCAAATTGGGTTCTTAGGGACCCAATTATCACATAAAGGGAAGTTCTATTCCGAGATTTTGGTGAAGGAGATGTCGTTCCTTTTCCAAAAGAAGTATCCATCCTTCGATGATTATCCTGCTGAAGAATTTGGCTTGGTTGGTAGAAACCTCTTCCGAGGGTTGGATCCGTATCAAGAAATGGTGCATTCAATATCAAGCAGAGAAGTAATTGTCCGCTCAAGCCGTGGATTAACTGAGCCCGGGACATTATTCAAAAATTTGATGGCCATCCTTAGAGATGTTGTCATATGCTATGATGGTACTGTGAGAAACACATGCAGCAATTCCATCATTCAATTTGAATATGGAGTCAACAGTGCAAACATTGCCAGCGAGTTTTGTGCGGGTGATCCTGTTGGAGTTTTAGCTGCAACTGCCATGTCTAATCCTGCATACAAAGCTGTTTTGGACTCGTCTGCCAGTAGCAATTCATCCTGGGAGATGATGAAGGTAGTTAACATTTGTGTAGATATAACCTGTCTTTTTTTAGTTCAATATAACAAAGTTTTCTCATAAATCCACCGTTTTGAACGCAGGAGATATTGCTTTGTGGGGTCAACTTCAAGAATGATATTTCTGACCGTCGAGTAATGTTGTATCTTAATAATTGTGATTGTGGCAGAAAGCATTGTCAAGAAAGTGCTGCACTTATAGTCAAGAATCATTTGAAGAAAGTCAGTCTAAAGGATACGGCGATTGAGCTCCTGATAGAGTAAAATCTCTCCTTGATTGCATTTATATACCTCCATTAATGGTGTAAATTGGCACATTCCAAAACATTTCATTATTTCATCCAGTCTGTGCGTCACGATTAACTAGAATTTTCCTGGAGGCTAAGTGTTATGGCATGAAATGTAACAACTTTACACGTCGTGCTAATGATTCCTATCCTGGCAGTGAAAACTATAACTAGGTTCTGTTTTCTAATTTCTGGCTACTCTCAAGAAAATGCAGAGTGTTCATATTTGGTAAAAACTAAAGAGAATGGATCTGAAAAAAGTTAATTGTCTTTCACCTCTTTTAAGTATCCAAGTTACTTGGTTGACTCGGGGAGTGAAGGTTCATCTTTTTACACTTTTGGATTGAGTTTCTGAACCATTAGCTGGTTGTGTATAATTTGGTTTATTAGTGT
The DNA here is from genome assembly GCA_902706635.1 of Striga hermonthica. Classification (NCBI taxonomy): domain Eukaryota; kingdom Viridiplantae; phylum Streptophyta; class Magnoliopsida; order Lamiales; family Orobanchaceae; genus Striga; species Striga hermonthica. The sequence continues at coordinate 9,129,498 of CACSLK010003174.1, forward strand.
CCAGCACCTTAATTATGAGATTGATTCTTCAGCATTTAGATTACCTTTTAATTTTATCACAATTTTTGCACTACTAGCTTTATATTATTTTACTTAATGGATATTTTTTCGCTTAATTGATCATATAAATGATAGCGCCAAACAACAAAAATTGCGCAGTGGGGAAAGCCAGAAAGTTACTAAAATATTTGAATTCACTATATTCACTTTCATTTTACAGATATAGATCTGAAATGATGCACGAGATTCCTGAGGTCAATCCTGGCCCTGTTGGCCACATACATCTGAACAAGGTTATGATTTTTCATTTATTTTTTCCTTTTTTAAATAAAGCTGAATAGATTTATTAATTTTCTAGTGTTTTGTCAGAACTTTGTGGATCATGTTTTTCGATCATTTGACTGGTTTATTGAACAGACACAGCTGGTACAATCAAATTTGGGCATGCATGAAATATTTGAAAAATGTGAAGACACAATCAGTTTACACCAAAAGAAGAAAAAAGTTGGGGCATTGTTCCAGAATATGGATCTATCTTTCAGGTAGGTTTGGTTGTTACAACTTACATATAAGTTTTGTTTTTAATAGCCTTTCTTCTTGGTTATGTCATTGTTTATTTCATGTATTGCAATTTGACTTTCCAACCATTAAAAAGAAACCTTCTAGAAACTTTGGCACGACCATTAGCACCAAGAATGGAGCTTATTCTTTCAGCATGATTTGAGAAAGATCATAGCTTTTTCATGATCTTCTGTCTTTTCAAATATCTGCTAGCTCATCATCGCTACTATTATTTCTTGTGCCAAGGTTGGAAATGCCATATTGCTCAACGTTTAGATAAGGATGTTGGATCCTCAAGTGCCTTTAAACTGAACTGTAGTCTGTATCCAATTCTTGTCCATATGTTTAGAAGATATTGACTTGAATTTTTAGCATGTATATTGAAATTCAGTTTAAGGTGCAGAGTTGAACAATCAACTTTTTGTTCAGCTATCATTTTTTCCTCTCTTTTTCCCCGTAAGGGTTGGTTAAATTCGTACTACCTTATTCAATTGTCGTTTTCTGTTCACTATGACTTTATTTCTTATAAGATAATCTTTTGTTCAGTGAATGCTGTTCTTTTTGCCAATCATCCAAAAGCAAATGGACTGATGTTCCATGCATCCAGTTTCGCTGGCGCGATGCAAAATATGATGTAGATAAGGCCTCTCAGTTACTTGCTGATGCGGTTAGCCCGGTTCTGTTTGATACAATCATTAAAGGTTGCTTCCCCCTCCTTTCGTTAGTATGTTCTTGTTTGGGAGAACTTTTGAAAAAGTCCATCTAAGAAATGGACTTATTCAAAATGGACTTCATCAAAAGTCTACGTCCTTTACTTCTACAGAATGGACGTTTTGGAGAAACAACTTATCCATAAGTCCATTCTTAATTTAACGCAAAACATGAATATTTATCCAAATGGACTTTTGGATCCAAAAGTTTACTTGAGAAGCGTTTCCCAACAAGCTCTATATTTGTATCTTTTGTGGGGTTCTAAATTGAGCTTGTGTAATGCTTCAATTATCTGTATTAATATTTCTTTCCTTCCCTTTCTTTAATGTTGTGAAAATGAGTAATGAAAGCAACTATACTTGGTCTAAAAGACTTCTTCTAATGATGTATTTATGTGATGCATACATGTGGACATTTGTACAGGTGATCAAAGGATTTCAAGCGCAAATGTTGTTTGGTTATGCTCCGACACTGCGTCCTGGACCCGAAGCCCATCTAAGAGGGAGAAGGGTGAATTGGCTCTTGATGTTATCCTGGAGAAAGATGCTGTGAAAAAGATTGGAGATGCTTGGAGGGTCCTTATGGATTCGTGCCTTCCGATTATGCATTTAATTGATACACGACGTTCGGTACCATGTGCAATAAAGCAAGTACAGGAACTGCTTGGTATTTCTTGTGCATTTGAGCAGGCTGTTCAGGTATCACCCGTCTATCCTGGTATTGCGTAGTAACTGCAATTGGTACTGATTTGAGCTTAGACTTTCCCTCTCCCTGATATGCTCGTGTGTCAATGCCAGCTGTCTTTCTAATTGTAACTTTTTTATGCATTGCGTTGTTAGAACATTTACAAACATACATGGCATTATCATTTATTATACATTTTATGCAATGTAACAGCATAGAAAGACTTAGATCACTCAACACCACTGCATGTCTTGATCCTGTGGTTCTCATGTTTGTAGCTGAACAAAGTAAAATCTGATTTTTTTCATAAAAGGCTATCACTCATCTAAAACCTTCTTTGTGAGTTGTGATGCCACGAGCACATGGATAGTTGTTAAGAAATGAAGCCAGCTAGTTGCAGTGTTAAATTAGAACTTTAGATCATTACATGATGTAACTTTCATTTGGAGTATTGTAGATTTGATATTGATGATTTATTAGGCTTAATGGTAATGTGGCCACCTTCCAGTAATAATTGCATGTTAAATTTGGAATTGCAGTCCAGCAGTCTATAAGCTCACCCTTGTTTCTTCTAGGTTAACTGGATGCACCTAGGGTGTTGTTATATCATTTTCCAATTGATTTTGCATTTACTTTGAGTTGCCAGTCATTAAATACCTTTGTTAAAGCTATTTCTATGTGTTGAATGTGTTTTTGTACTATTTGTGACGTGGATAAATCACATAGTCATTGTAAAGAAATCTATGCAGGCAAGAGGGTACTGGATATAATAAAACCAGGAAATAGAAGCTAAGCGCTAGGAACATGCTGAAAATGTAGTTTAACACATTTATTTCTGACTCCTCACATTGCATGTATTGTTTATGTAGTCTGAAATATAACATTTAAACGTGTCTGCACTTTTAAGTCATGTTTGTCCTAAATCTGTGAAATAGCATTTGTTTGTGTAAAATCCAAAACGTTTGGGTTCAGTTGACCATGCTTCATTGCAATTAATGTTTTTGATGGAATGTTCCTACTTTGATTTTTCTCTTTTTCTATGATCATTTTATGTTCCAATTGTACCGTTATCTGAATCTTGGCATTATTTAATGCCTTGCTGAGTACCCGGTACATAAAATGTTTTTGTATTTCATGTTAATTAATGAATTAAATGACCTTGTAATTTTTCGACTAACATATGTGTTGTTACACAGCGTTTATCTACATCGGTTACGATGGTTACAAAGGGTGTGCTCAAAGATCATCTCCTTCTGTTGGCAAACAGCATGACATGTGCTGGCACTTTCATTGGCTTTAATACTGGTGGAATTAAAACCTTGTCTAGATCACTTGATGTTCAAGTACCATTCATGAACGCAACATTATTTGTAAGTAGTTTTATGGTTGTATTCCATATTAAAATGTATTGTATACAATTTCCTCTTTCAATCAACTATCATAATAATGATTGTTACAATTTTCTTTTCAGACCCCTAGAAAATGCTTTGAGAGAGCTGCTGAGAAACGCCATGTTGATAACTTGTCAAGCATAGTGGCTTCTTGTGCTTGGGGCAAACATGTGACCGTGGGCACTGGATCTCCCTTTGAGATTCTTTGGGACACTAGAAAGGTATATGTGGCAGCAGTATTTTCTTTCCTACATTCCAGAAAAAAACATGCTGCGAGACTCATGTTTTAATTGTTTTCTTAGGCTGAGTTGGGGCCGAACAAGGAAATTGATGCGTACAATTTCCTGCACTTGGTGAACAGCAGATCAAATCCTGAAGATATAGGCACTAGTTGCTTGGGAGAGGAAATTGAAGATCTAGACCAGGACTATATGGAATTTGAGCTGTCCCCAGTGAGAGAAGACGGTCTAGATAAGCCCACTTTTGAAGATGGGTTTGAACTAGGACCCAACGGAGATGATAGAGATGGGTTTTCCAAAGATGTAAGAAATATCTTGACTTTAAAGGTTTTATTACGGTATCTAATTCTCATCCTGGTGAAGTGAATCCATTTGATTAGTATTACCCATATAATATCTCAGTTCACATGTATGTATACTACCATTTCCATCATGGTATATCTGTTTTGCTTTTCCATCTGGAGCTGGTGATGATTGTGTTCAATCTGTGTGTTCTCTGTCATTGCCTCATTGGCTGAGTTTTTGTGCATTGTTTAACCTCAATCTAATCCAAATAATAACGTTAGAATATTGGGGATCTCCCTCATATGTAGGCCTAGTGGCCATTCTCTGTAAATTCACTGAATATCTCCTTTTTTTTTTTAATCAGTGTTTAACAATTGGCTCTTCTCTGTAGGCATCCCAGGATAGTTGGTTATCGTTGACCAAAATGGTCGAGTCTCAAGATGCTTGGGGTAAAAAGCCTGAGCAAAGCTCTATTGCTGAGGAAACTCAAGATGACTCAGTTTGGGGAAGAAAGACGAATTCTGGTGGAGGAAGTTGGGGGAAAAAGACGGAGGAAAGCACTTGGGGCGCAAAGGTAAATCTAGAAAGTGAGTGGACACAAACGGGTGAAAAAAGCACTCAGGATGAAGATACCCAAAATACCTCTTGGGGTAAAAAAGTGGATTCTGAAGGAGATGGCTGGAAGAAAAATCCCGAGCAAAGCACGTGGGGCAGAAAAGCTGATTCCAGTGTGAGTGATTGGACCACCACGGATAAGCAGTCCAAAAATGGCGTAGCCTTGGCTAAAAGGGCTGATTTTGATGGACGAGGTTTGACTAAGAATGATGAACAGAACAAGTGGGCTGGAGCAAGTTCAATAGAGCCTCGTAGTCAGTCCAGCTGGGGTTCGTCTTCTGCTGCTGGAAAAGATTGGGGTCAGAAAGATGTCCAAGGAACACTGGCTAATGCTGGTGATACTGTTAGTGGGGGTTGGGGGAAAACAGAGGAAAGTACATGGGGCCAGAAGTCGAACTCCAAGGAAAATGATTGGACCAAAAAGGCCGACTCTGCTGGAGGAGATTGGGCTAAGAAAGAAGTCAAAAACATGTCTCAAAGTCAATCCAGCTGGGGCGTGACTTCCGGTGGGAAAGAGTGGGGTCAGAAGGAAAGAAAAATGTCTGAGGCTGATGAACTTGGTGCAGGTGCTGGTTGGAAAAAATCGAATGAACAGAATAGTTGGGGCAACGTGAGTACACCCAGGGCTGATCGTAATTCCACTTGGGGCAAAGATGATGCAAAAATAGATAAAACTTTATCTGCTGGATCTCAAGATGGCGGTGGCTCATGGTCATTACCTCCTGTAGTTGAGAAAGAGACACCTCAGGATGATTCATCCAAGGATGCCTCTGGTTGGCAATCCCGTGTGGAATCTCCTAAGGGAATTCAGTGGGGAGCTAAACCGGCTGATAACACTCCCGATTCAAAACCTTCTGGTAACTGGGGCTCTTCGAATGATTGGGCTAAGTATGAAAAACAGTCTCCGAGAGGGGATACGAAAGAGGCTCCTAGCAATGCTTGGGGTTCGAGCCCGCAACCAAATGACTCAACAGCTGGCCACGGCTGGAGTTCGTTTAAAGCTGATGCTGATGGAGACAAAGATGCGCGGCCTCAGTGGGGAAGGGGCCGAGGTCGGGGTAGGGGTCGTGGGTGGGGCCGAGGGGGACGGTTTGGAGATGGTTCGCAAGGTAGGGGGGGCCCATCTAATAATAATAATGATGGAGAATGGAAGAACAGGAGGCCTCGCCCTACTGACGATCCTAATGTGCTGGCGACTTTAACTATGACGGGGAAGCGGCTAGATTCGTTCACAGCTGAGGAACAAGATGTTCTTTCGGAGATAGAATCAGTTATGAAGAACATCAGAAGAGTGATGCACCAGACAGGGTAATATTCTTTCATCAATTTTAAATGTGAAAATTGGAATTTTATTGGAAGTGCTGTAAAGTATGAAGTACTCATTCTCCTTTTGACCCTCGCATCTAGACCATCTGAAGAAGATCAAATCATTCTTTAGGAACGTGTTGTGGCTGATTAGCAAGTGAAAGTTAATCATTAGGGAATTAGAAAATATTTTTCATCTGTTTATACTATTATGTAGATATTGGCAATATTGCACAAAATGTATCCTAAATTGCGTAATGGTAAAGCTGCTCGACATCTTGATTCTGATGTCAAAAGAAAATCGATTATGAATCTGCATATCTAAAATGTTATATCCTATTACTGTCAGATCCCAGAAGAACTCCAATTCCCGTTCTAAATTTTACCAACCGCACATACATTAATCTCTGTTTTCTGCAGTGATACTCGCAATACTCTATACATGAAATCAAAATTCTTTTTTGCCAACCTTTCCTAAAAACTACCCCCAATCACCAAAAAGATGCATCCTTTTTTTTTTGTCTTCCTATGTAAAAAAGTACGGAGGAAAGTGAAATGCAGGGACGTTTCTGGTTGATTAGATTGTTTACTTAAAGCGTGGTTTACTAATTGTCAAACAAAGCATGTGGCCTGATAAATTTACTTTTGCATGCAGGTATAATGATGGCGATCCTATATCTGCAGATGATCAGAAATACATAATTGATAACGTACTCAATTATCATCCTGACAAAGCTGTAAAGATGGGAGCTGGAGTAGATCATATCATGGTATGGCTTATTAACTTACATTTGGAAACTGCTGCCCCTATCGTGTATATTTGGTGGCTTTTTTTCGCAGAGCCTGTGTAAATTGAACTCTCGATTGTTCCTGCCATATGTCTATACTCGTTTGGCACTTGTCACATATTTTATTAGGTTGTCATGAACACACACACACACACACACACACACACACACAGAGTCACATCTTTAATTAGGTTGTTATGCACACGCAATTTATTTTTGATAGATTTTTGTATCAGAAGAGTGAATTTTTTTATTCAGCAGTCCAAATAACTAAACATTGAACACAAGTTTTTCAATCATATTTTCCATCAACTTGTTTGTTTTACTAGTAGGTATATAATGGTAATATTATTTTCCACATTAATTTCAAATGAAGATGTTTCTGCTCTTTGTATATAATTTTGTCCAACATTTTTCATTTTTTTTCCCTTTATTTAAACTTCAAACGTTCCTTAGATTTGGTCAACTCAGGCGTTTCATGCTTTTCTGTTTTTCAATTTTGATGGTTTTTTCTAAGCTAATTTTTTGGTTCTCACGTCACAGGTTAGTCGGCATGGAGAGTTCCAGGACAGCAGGTGTTTCTATGCCGTTTCTGTTGATGGTGGCAAAGAAGACTTCTCCTATCGCAAATGCCTGGAGAGCTTCATCAGAGAGAAGTATCCTGACAAGGCAGAAACTTTTATTCCTAAATACTTCAGGAAACAACCACGTGCCGAGGGGAACCGGGATCGTGGGCCACCTCTTAGCTGGAACAGAGATAACACTCCTGCTCCAGATGAAGTTGGAACTCCGGGCTGGGCTGGAAGCCCCAAAAAAGCTGGAAATGCCTCAGGCTGGGGTGGAACCCCAGGAGGGGCCGGGAATTCGGGCTGGGGTGGAAGCCCAAAAGGAGCTGGAAATGCCTCAGGCTGGGGTGGAACCACAGGAGGGGCCGGGAATTCGGGCTGGGGTGGAACCCCTGGAGGTGATGGAGATTCTGGTTGGGCTGCTGGAACCCCTGGAGGGACTGGAAACTCGGGCTGGGACAAGGATCAACCGACTCCTAACCCAGATGCTGCTGCTACCGGTGGTTGGAATTAAGCAAAAACATAAATTATGTCTGACAACTGATATCTATGTTTTTGAATTTGGTCTAGAAAAGTGAAACAGAACCAAACTGATTTTCCATTTAATGCTGCTGATTATTATGTAGATTCTGTTACTGAGTTTTGATGTACAGTAGCTTTAAGCGTTGTGCATGAATGGCGGGCAGTACGAATTTCTATTCTATTGTTGGTGCCATCATGTTGGTTTTCTTTCTGAAGCTCGTGTACATATTCCTTAAGCTAGTAACAGAGGTTAAATCATGTGGATTAGCGATCTTCAGATGCGTAGACGATGACAGAAAATTTCATGTGACTGCATCATAGACAGACCCCTTGTTTTATCGTATTTAATGCATCTGATCTATGAATGTTTCACTAGTGTTTTTCCTTGGTTAGGTGCTGTTGACTTGAATGGATTTTCAATTTTTCATTGACAGGCCTTTTATATTACTAGTGGCATACACGCGGTGGTGAATGTTTTGGACCGATTAAGTTTAGTAAGATAAATTAATTTATTAATCAATTGTAGGAAAGAAATAAAATGTAAAACAAATAAGCTTTTTTTAATGTATTTTTTTAAATAATATCATGAGGTTCGAATATAAAAGGAATTAAACAAATAGGGTATTTAACTGGTTAGAATTCTCTTACCATGAGAGCTTCATTTCTCTTTTGAAATTGTGATTCCTTCAATTGGAGGAAGAATTCTCATTGAGGTGAGGCTTTACTATCCTTTTTTTCATTGCCTGACTTATATATACACGTGCGATGCACGTGGTGGTGAATGTTTATAGCCGATCAAACTTAGTAAGATGAACTAATTAATTTATTAACCATAACATTGCTGGAAAGAAATAAAATGCAAAACAAATAAGTTCCTAATGTATCTTTTAATAACCTAATGATGTTCTAATATAAAAGAAATGGAACAAATAAGGTATTTAACTGGTTAGAATTCTCCCGCCATGAGAGCTTCATCTTCAGTTGCAGGTATAATGCTCATCTCTATGAGGCTTTACTTCTTTTTTTTTTTTATATAT
>CACSLK010003174.1:9144709-9171580 GCA_902706635.1 Striga hermonthica
GCAAAAAAAAAAAAAAAAAACATAAATTGAACGGATATTATATATAATACACAATTACCAAGAGGGCACGTTCCACATGGGTTTTTGTTATCTGCAGCGTATAACGGTGTCGAAGCTCCCGTTCAACTTGATTTTCTTTGAGGACTGTGACGACGAAATCGGTTAACGATATGCGGTCAAACCACATACAATTGTCGGTCATAATGTCCTCTTCACGCACAAATTCTAGCCACCCTTCATAAAAAAAACCAACCAAAAAAGATTACCTCTCATTGTGACGTTATACCTTCGACCCTCTCTGGTGGTAAGGGTGCACTGGACAGGTATAAGGTGGCTATATTGATGGTTCAAAGCGTCTGAAAACTTCTGGGTTGCACGTAATAAACAACGAATTTCATGATTTATGTCACATTAGCCAAAATTTGTCCACAAAATTGGACATGAACATATAAAACGTACCATTGTTCGTCTCTCCCGATTCACAATGTACTTGAAAACCTCTCAAAGTGCTCGGACATGTTGTCTTATGTGTTATCTACAAGTATATTGTGAAATAGTTAAAATTAGAAGTTCGAGTTCTGAACAGAGCAATGTCAAACATAGGAAAAACATACGAAGTTGGACACAAAAGACAACGACAAAGGACTGCACACATACAATATGGGGTCGGTCCAAATGTATGACTATAAATAGGGACACCGACGTATGACGAAAAATAGTGACACCGATATACAATTCCGACAACAAGAATAATGAACGACATAAACGTGGACACCCTAATTAGCGACGAAAAAACGAATAGAAAATCGAAAAAATATTAATACCGAGAATACCAACAAGAAGTTCGTTGTCTTTTGCATTCAACCCACAGCACCCCCGATTTCGAAATCGTTGGTTATAAATAACACATCAATTAAAACCATATGAGTGTGAATTGCCCGGGCGTACCTGTGACGACAATGAATTTGTCTTCTTCTTTGGTTTCACAACGGTTGTACGGAGGGCGGACCGGCGGAGTGGAGATGTTCTGAGGAAGGAGAAAAATTTGTTTCCTTTTAGTTTGGACACCCCAAGATTGTTGTTCTTCCCAACAAAATTTGTTTCCTTTCAATTTTCCACCCGGTGGGTCAAACCTCGATTCCACCGCCTTCTTTTGTTGCACTTTTTCTTTTCTTGGTTTTATGGGGCAGTTGGACTTTGTTTGCTCCAAAACTGAAAAAAAAAAGATAAAAAACAATTTGTTGTAAATAGTGGCATATAAAGTTGTGTCTACTTGTTTTTATTTATTACTATTAATTGTACTTTATTATTTTGTAATAAAGAGGGCTGCTTTCGGTTACCCAAATTTTTTTCATATGTGGGCCCGTCACTAATAAGAATGAAATGGTACTTTTTGGACGTAATGCAAAAACTATATATATCACAATTCATCGTCATCCTTCCCGTCTTCCCGCAGCGGCCAAAATCGACAGTTGTACGTGAACGTGAGGTACTTTCGTGTGTCTATTTTTTTTAGATCACAAGTTATGGATGATAATATGTGGATCAAACTTTCATTCATATAGACGTTAAGGTAGTTCTGTGTATCATTTTTTTTTTTGGATTAAAATTGAATTGATCTTTTTCAGTAAGATTTTTTATTTTTTTTTTCTTCTTACATGAAGTGTTATTTGATGAGGAAGATTATACTAAGCTTAAATTTATATATGTAGATTATTACTGTGCTAAATATATATCAAACGTATATATATCTAATTTATTATTGTGGTAAATCTATTATTATTCTTCTTAATATATGCCAAACGTATTTTATTATTCATACAAAAGGAATTAATTCAAAGAATATGATATTGTTAATTTAATTTTATTATTTTTTTGTAAGCGGTACCTTCATGTGAAACATGGCTTCACTTCATATTTTTTATTGTTAATTTAATTTTATTAATTTTTTGTAAGTCGTACTTCATATGAAGCATGGCTTCACTTCGTATTTTTTTTATAGGTACTTTTGAATGGCAAATATGTTTGACCCGCTCATTACCACTATTACGGATGCAAGCAGCCCGACCTTGGTATGAAGCTGCCCGCTCGAACATACATGCTTTTTTGTTTTAATTTAATTGTTAACTTGAATTTTAAAATCATTCACACAAAATGCGTGTGGTATTCGTACAAGCATTGCCCGAGTCAATCTACCACCAGTATGGAAATCATGTCACCGCAAATTGTACAATAGTTACTAGGGAGCACCTTAGTTATGAAGTTTGGTTGGTAAAAGCGAGAAATCAATTGCACTTTCATGATGGTTGGCAATATTTTGTACGAGCGGAGGATATTCGCGGGGACTATATTTTGTATTTCGAGCGCACAACTCTTTATGAATTTGTAGGCAAAGTGTCCACTTGTAATTCCGTTGAATGAGCTCCGCCATATCGCTTCTTCGTAGATATCAAGAAAACGCACGTACAAAGGGCACGTTTGATACGTTTCAAGGAACACTTGAAATGAGGCAACATGGAAGAAAAAAAATATTAATTTACATTGTGTTACAATTGCAGGCCATTCCTATGAGTTTTTTGGAGGGAGCATATCGAAGACCAAGTTAATGATACTAGCAGAGCAATCTTGATGTGTAAAGGAGGTCAATACAATGTTCCAATAATCCAAGCGCATGGGAAGACCTTGATGGAACATGGTGATTCTCGTGAATTTATGGAGCGAAGTGGAATCGTGGAGGGCACGACATGCGTTTTCACTTTAATTGGCTATGAGTGTCTACTTTTCAAGGTAAGGCTATTGGATGCTTGAACGTGTAATCGTATGAGACTATTTGGCGTACAAAAGACATGTACTATTTGAAGTTACTATTATAAGTTTGGAATGAAAATTGGACCAAGTTTAATATACTACTATATTCTATTAAGGCCACGTTTCATGTTGTCAGGTTTTACAATTAAATTGAGCCAATTATATGACTTTTCTTTTACACGTGTCCAATTATACTACTACTCGTATATTACACGGGTGTTGAATTAGAAAGCTTTGTAAAAGATATCATAATTCTTTTAAAGAACTAAAATAATTTAATTTAATATAAAATATTACTTTGGGTTTTATTTAAATTGTCAAGTTGTATTTTTTCATATTATAATAATTAACATGAAACTGTCAACCCATGTTCAATTTTTATACTTGTATCATAAAAAAAATCAATATTATTTACTATTACATAAGTACAAAAATATATATCTTAAATAAATAGAAATAATATGGTGATATGTATATGCATAAGTGTCGTTTATTATATTTTAATTTAGTTAAAAGTCCAATTCATTCACAATAATTTTATTTGCACGAAAAAAAAAGTCAAAATAAATATGGAATGTGGTTCCTCTCATGTGCATGAACAAAATGTAAAAAACAAAAAAGTTATAAAAAAAGATTGTCCATACAAGTGGGAACCTTTTTTTACAGAAAAGATGACAAAAGTTGACAAAAATGCTTGTAGTGGGAACCTTTCTTACAGACAAGAATTCACGTGCAAAAAACCATCTCTCCATAATATGGCCCGTGTTAATTGCCCATATTGCATTTTTTTCCCTTTCTGACATGCGTCACTGATGTCCGGAATCTATTACTGAGGAAAGCAACCACACCACTTATTTTTATTATTCATTCTGCAACGTAAAAAATGCCCCCATAATGTTATATTATAAAATAAAATAGGTTCAACCTTATATTATGAAATTGGTTCATATTGTTTTTATGAGTAAAAATAATGTTCAGAAATTGTTATTATGAGTAAAATTATTTTATTACAAAATAAACTAGGTTCAGAAGTTGTTATGAAATAAAATAGTTTTGATTTAATAATGTACGCACTAGTATTAGTATATGATACAATTACAAAAACACATATTTTTTTTTATAAATAAGTATATGAAATTGCAATAAGTAGAAAGTAAAAATTTTAAAATTACGAACAACACAACAATTTTTAAATTAAATCCGATAGTACTACACACACAAATATGTTTTTGGGTTTCATTAATTTCAAGCGTTGGTCTGTTCGGGGTTTCATTAATACAAACGATGTTCTATCTTCGGTTCGCCCACATGGCTTGGGCTATCGTGTCACGCAACACACAATGCTCACCAACGCTGGAGTTCGCGTTCCTATCATTGGACATAAAAGGAAAAGTATGATCCCGAGAATCATGTCTCCGTACGTACTCTGCGTTCCTGAATTCAGGCGGCAAGTTTTCCAGCGATTTATGCATTCGAATAAGATTGTGTAGAACGCAACAAGCTATTACAATGTCAGTTTGGGAGTGAACTGTGTAGTTTGGCATCAACCCCTTTATGATGGAAAACTTCCTTTTAGCAAACCAAAGCTGCGTTCGATAACGTTACGGACAGTGGCATGTCGTCGCTTAAACAACTCACGAGCATTGCCGGGCAACTGGTTAGACCCCAACCACTCTGGAAGATGATATATTTCACCACGACATGGCGTCATGAAACCTGGGATGTTTGCGTATCCGAAGTCCACCACATAGAATTTACCTGCATGAACAGATGTTGTGAAGTTGCGGGCGTTCTAGAAAAAATTGATAAAATAGATTATGATCTAATTACGTAATAATACAAATGTATGAAAAGTGTATTGATTGAATTACCGGATGGTGGAAAGGGGAAATTTTATCTGGGGTCTGACATAGTTTGAATAAAAATACGTGCGTCGTTTGCGCTGCCTTCCCAATCCGCTAGGACGAAAGTGTACTTCAAGTCAAAATCACACGCCAACATCACATTTTGGGCTAAATAACCTTTCCTACATCTGTACGAACCTTGCTGTCCTTCGGGCACCCACGCTGATATAATAGTGTCGTCAATGGCGCCAATACAATCCTAGCATTAGAAAAAACAATTTCACTATACAAGTAATTTATGTTAAAATAATAACTAAACATATTAAAAAAATGAAGTAATATTTACCTTGAAGTAGGGATATAAGTTTCGATTATTTCTTATCCACGGTGCAATACGATTGAAGTGTAGGGGACGAATGTAGTCGGGGGCTAGATAACATAGAGCATTGATGACTTTGTGACAATGACGACTAATTGTCTCCCCCGAATGTCTGAATGTCTCACCCGCATGTCGTTGCCTTTGATGATCTTTTATTGTATGAAGAAAAAATGGCTACACTTTCTTCAATGCCTATTCTTTGTTGTCTCGTTTGTTCATGGAATCCCGCCCCCTTTGATTTCATCACATAGGATGCTAAAATGACATTGATTTATGCCCATTGCATCTTTAAAGCGCCGTGGATTTCCATTTAACAGTTCATTTACCCAATCTAAACCCGTGTAAGTGGATTCTCGGTAGGGGGTTCTTCTTAAAGGGGGAAATGCGGACGAGGAAGCCGAGAAAATGTTTACGAGTTGTTGAAATTGAGCCCCCACCATTAAGGATGTTTCCAAGGGATCATAGTCTTCCACCGGCTCCAAATCACTATCAATGTCGTCGGGCAAATCATCCAGCTCCTCCTCATGTGAGGCACTATCGTGTACATAAGACATCCTACAAATAAATATATTTGCTAAAAACATACATTCAAATGTCCACAAACAAATTTTAAAAAATAATCATGCAACAACAAATGTAGCTTGGAAATGTTAGACAAAGTATAAATGAAGAAAATAGGAATATAGAGAAGTCTAAGCAGCAATAAACAATAAAGTTGAAGAAAATAGAAAGATAGAGAAGTCCAAGAAGCAGTAAAGAGAAAGAAAAAACGTTCTTCAGCATCCCCCATCACTGATCACCGGGGCCCTCATCAATCCACATTTTAATTATAATACGACGTCTCTCATCACTAGTAATTGCCGCAAACATCGCTCGATTGGTGGGATCCCGAAACTTCTTGCACACATATTGGAAAAGATCAGGATCCATATCCGGCATTGCTTGAAGGTCGCGCATAGCTTGTTCCATTGCCGTTAGCTTTGGGGGTTTGTTGTTTCTTTCTTTAAGGGATACATTTAAGTCTGACCACGAATATATGGTTGTGTCAAAACTAGACTCGGTGCCTCTCCTTGGGCGAATGGACCGTCTCTGCCTACCATTCCGTGCATGAGATGTCGGGGTGACCATTGGGTCGTCATCATCCTCCGCCACAAAGTCGTGGCTGACATTGCTGGATGGGTCACCACCGACGCTTCGGCCCTCGGCCACCCATTGAGTTGATGCCCTCGCATTCGACCCCGTAGCAGTCGTGTCGTGAAAGATACCAGTCAGTGCTTCATAGTGCACGCACATCTTATTCTCCATATCATGATCCCTTTTATTTGTCTGTGCACGCGACATTGAAAACGAGATTTTACCAATATGAGAAGAACAAAGCAAAAGATAGTATAAAAAGTGATGAAATATATTTTTAAGGACAATAATAATTATTACTGGACCAAGTCACAGTAACATATATTTGCAAAATATAATAGCAAATCACCTTCATGAATTCATCATTCTATTTAATATATACAACCACACTAATAGCAACTAGAAAAGCACTTGTCAAAACATCAAAAAACATACAAAATAATTTGTATGTTATAAAAATACTTACGGCTGTCCATTTGGCCCACCATTCATCGGTCCCTTCAATTAATTTTTTTAGTGTCATTTCATCCCAATCCGGTTGCGTTGGTAACTATGTTGTGAAACCTTCTCCAATAGACTTTCATACGTTGGTACTTTGTGTGCAGTTGGCCAACTTTATAAGGATAGAAAGTAGGGCACCGCTCTAGCAACTTTCCAAGAATGGTCGTCCATTGATTCGGGGTGAACTTACAGGCCACACGGTTTCCCAACTGGACTTCTTCCAACAAAACACTCACAAATGCGGCTTCATTTTTGGGAGGCCATTTCGCGTCGCCTTGACTATTATCAGTTGAAGTACCAAATACCAATACCACCGGTATATGACATCTACATTTATAAGATATAAACAAACTAACTACAATGTGGTACGGTACTCCTCACATGTGTTAAGATTAATTGCAAGTAAAAGGTAACAACACAGAATGCCCCTAAAAATAAAAGGTAACACTGAGCACCCCTACAAAAAAAAGGTAGCAACACAAAATGCCCTGTAACAACACAAAATACCCCTACAGACAGACGCCCTCAGTACTCATCGTACAACGAAGTGCGCCTTCAACCTTCCCTCAATAATAACAGAAGTCTATATACAATGAACATGATTTTCGGTTTACAAATCCATCAACTCTAAAAACCCCCAATGCCATGTGATCTGAAATCTCAAAATTGAACTCAAGCATGTTTCAAATTTGGCGCACCTCTACCACAATCTTGCAGGCAAAGATAAATTGACCTCAAGCACGTTTCAATTTTACAAATTGAAGAGGAGTATCATGTACCTTTGTTGGCAGCAGTCTTTTTTTTTTTTTTTTCGGAGATGTGACCGACACGCTGCCGGTGCTCTCTGTCGTTTCGTCGGGTCGCCGATCTGACCTCCCTTCAGCGCCTTCTTCACGTTGTGTTGCCGGTTGATTTTGGTATGGGGAGAGATCCATACAGAGACGGAGGTGGGTGAGGGGTTTTTATGGAGGAAAAATTTGAGACAATATGTTGTACGGATTCAGAGACAGTTCCATGAATTTGAAATGAGCTAAAAAGGAGTCAAAAAAGTTGTAGAGGGCAATGAATTTTTTACAGATGGGCTAGTGGTCCATCTAGTGGAGTTAAAAGATACTTTTCCATGACTGGAATAAATACGTGAGCCCAATAATATTGAAAACAATCACACACTCAACAGTAAAATTGAGTTAAAAACCAATTTTTTTTGCCCAGTTCATAAACAATCGCTACGTAATCATCGTACAGAGTTATTATCCCCACCAGGTTTTGATAGTGTTATAAAAACAGAAAATATAAGGAACACCAAATAGAAGCCGGATAGAAATTATACTGAATATTTCTTTCTTCTTTTTTTTTTCTTTCAATGGTGCAAATTTTCTTTACACTTGGAGTGCCTTTTATAGACAAAACTCTTCCGACACAATTCACATCAATTATTAATATCCATACCCCATTTCACTATTCCCATAACATCAAATAATGGAGTGAAATTATTTTGTGCATAGTGGTTTATTCCACTTGTACATATTATAACAGATAGTTCCTTTATTCCTCCTTTTTGCGATCATTAGAGGTAAATTATTATCATCATCATCTTACACTGCGCAGGTTCACTTTCCTCTTCTGAACCCATGGCTTCATTGATTGCTCAACTCGTCTCACCTCCAAACAATGGCTACAAGATATGGGAAGATCCTTCTTTCATCAAGTGGAGGAAGAGAGATTCTCATGTTCCATTGCACTGCCATGAATCTGTTGAAGGTTTAATTGTCTTTTCTTCGCGGCGTGCTTTCTGAAATTAATTTAACCTAATTCATGAAATTAAAACATTTATATACGATTTGCTAATTGTTCTTGTTTTGCAATTTGAGGTCACTTGGTATTAATGGTGTTTAGCTTTACAAGGCCATTGAAACATAGTTACAGGGCTTTCACAGTTGGCTTGTTTTGTTTTCTATAGGCATTTACTTATCCCATTGCCTCTGTGTGCGCAAATTTTGTTTCTAAGATTGAACTTCTTTCATTTGAAGTGGATAGAAGAAGACAACGTTGATATTTGACATTTTTTGTGCATTTATTCATCAGTTTTTAACTCCACTGCAGAAGAGAAAACTTTGTTAATTGTTAGTAATGAAAATTCCCCTTTGCCCTTTTTTTCCTTTTGAATTATGTGGAACTCTCACAAAATTTTAATGCTGCTACTGTTTAGGATCACTGAAGTATTGGTATGAGCGGAACAAAGTCGATCTTTTGGTATCGAAAGAAGCTGTTTGGGATGATAATGCGATTGCCAAGGCGCTTGATTGTGCTGCATATTGGGTTAAGGACTTGCCTTTTGTAAAGTCTTTGTCTGGACGCTGGAAATTCTTTCTGGCCTCCAGCCCCGGTAATGCCCCGGCGCAATTCCATGACAGTTCATTTCAAGATTCTTCATGGGCTACTATACCAGGTACGTCTTTACCTTGTGTTGTGACATTGTCCATTTGGTTTCTGGTGGCACTTGATTTACTTGTTTCTTTTCTGCCCCTTCTTGAAATCTTGATCCTGTCCACTTTGAAAACTATCTATTCGAGTGGCAGTCTTAGTGTGTTAAAGCCTAAAGGATAAGACATGGTAATTAGAACCTGTTTTCAAGATTAAAGGTGATGCATTATTTATGGAATCCTGGATAAATTGTTGAGTTCTAAGTTCTTATATACAAATGTTGTTAACCTTATTGATTTTCTATTATTTTCTCATAATAATGATTTAGTGAGTTAATGTACGTAGTCTGCACAAATTTCATGGGAAGTAAATATGATTCACTTGAGAAAATGGACTATCGTTTAGCTGACATTTAATCAAGATGAGAATTGTATGCAAATCCCATGTAATGATGTATTGGCTTACTCAGTTACCTGGAAGTATTGTTATAATCTGGTCGTTTTTATGCGCAAGTTACTGATTTGTTTGAGATGGCAAATTAGTTATGGATGATAAAGTATACTAATTGAATAAAAAGTTGCGTAAAACACCGACTTTGAGGATGCTGTAGCCAAGAATTTTTTCCCCTGAGATTTATTAGAAATGATAAACAGCAGCATGCACATTTGTCCCTTAAAACTCTAGAATTTATTAGAAATGATAAACAGCAGCATGCTGTTAAATAGTTCCACAGCGAAATTATGGAAGTGGCTCATTTCTGAACTGTGTTTGTGTGTTCTATCAATCCAGTTCCCTCGAATTGGCAGATGCATGGATTTGATCGGCCAATATATACAAATATTGTATACCCATTTCCACTTAATCCACCTAAAGTTCCAGAAGATAATCCCACTGGCTGCTACAGAACTTTGTTTAACCTTCCAAAAGAATGGGAAGGTGAGATTCTGGTTGAACCATGGTCTTCATATACTTCATTGTACTGCTTACACTTATCCATCTTTTATATTTTTCTTTTAAATATTATGTTTTAAATTATAAAATTGTAATTTATGCTCATAGTTTCAGCAAATATTTACCTGTACCCATTTAGTTACAATATTTATTCAGGAATATGCTATTCTCCTTGATGTCTAGATTTTATGCTGCAGTAGCAAATTTGGTGAATTTGTTTGAACTCAACGACTGCCATTTGATGTTCAATAGATTATGTTACTTAAGTTTCTGTGATGGATGCTTGGAAATCGGAAGGGCCTGCTGAATAGTAGATTACCTGAGTCAATTTTTTAGATTCTCAGAGAAGTTGTTGTTCAATTACGAACCAAAACAATTGTGCTTTAGATTTTAAATTCCAAATTGAAACTTGTGGTCTCTAATTTTTATAGACATTATTTTTGGTCTATCGATGCTCTGGATTATGGTGGTGGTGGTGATGATGCAGTCTACATTTGTGAACGAACCTTTTTGTTGTTATCTGTAGCCTGCCTTTAATCTAGGAGTTTCAGTGCCAATTTTTTGTCACGGAATTTTGGGGAATGGTAGTTTATGAAAAGATAAGTTAAGTTGCGCTAGCTATCAGGTGTAAAAGTTCTTTTTATAAAATTATTCTGATGTCTGACTCAAATAGATGGCAGAGGGGCGTATTGCCTGTAACGTTTTCTTCTTGGTTCACTATCTGTTCTAACTTTAACTGTTAAAGTTTCATATATCCAGTTGATTGAGGATAAAGATAATATGAACTGCATTAATATTTGCTTTAGTCAGATGCTATAATAACAATATTGATTTTTTATGTTCGTATACATCAGTTGTTTGTTAGAGTTGTTGACTGGTTTCTGAAAAACATTAGACTATTAGATATATCAGTACATATGGTACACATGATTGTGCAATTGGTATGTGTTTGTTGTATCTTCTCATATCATGGCCCTTCAAGGTGATGGCACCTATGAGCTTTTTCACGAGTTAATTTATTTTGTTATCAACCATATTGTCAAACTGCATTGCAGATCGAAGAATATTTTTACATTTTGAAGCAGTCGATTCTGCTTTCTTTTTATGGGTCAATGGACACCCCACTGGATACAGGTTAGTCATACATTTGTAATAACATATATGCATTTCATTAAATTCGTCCATTGTACAACTTGCCTATATTCATGCTTGTTGTACTGTTAGTTTATATGTTATACATGATATCTTTGGTTGACAATAGGGATGTTTTTATAACTGGAAGTACTGGAAATCTTCCATAAGTGGTTTTATCTAGAGTACAAATGAAACTAATTTTAGGACTCGTGATAATTATAAGTTTCGACAATCATGTTTATGAATTGATCGGCAAGGAATTCTTGTCTGACTAACGTGTTATTGGACAAATAGCTAGGTACTAAAAATGACTGGAAGAAGTCAAATGATATGCCTTCCTTTTTTTAGGTCTGAGCATTGTAGAGGACATTAAATAAATGAGTCATTTTTCCAAACCTTAATCATCATATGGTATGTGTATTATGTATGTATGTATGTATGTATGCATATAATGTATACGTCAAGGATAGCTCCTAAATCTAGTTGTTTTGACGTGAGACTGACTTTCGACAATGCTAGTATGTGGTCCGTGTGATGCATGGGAAAATAATATTAAGGTCGTATTATAAATTATATATAAATAACATGAATCACGGTTTATCCTACATCGTTAATAGTTATAATACATTATCATTTTGTTCAAATAAATATTAATAAAATCATATATAAATACCATGGTTTAGAAAACTGAACTGTCCGACCGTTTGGACCGGGAACACTTGACCAGTCCGGCTAGTCGGAATGAATTGGTTGCCAACAGACTGGTCAAAAACCAATCGACGGCCGGTTGAACCGGTTAGAACAGGTCAAAAACACTAGTCGGATCGGTTGAGCCGGTCCAAATTTTTTTAAGATGATAAATCTTAATATATAAAAAATAAGATAATTAAAAAATACATATTTAAATGTAGAATATTTGTAGCAAAACTGATATAATTAATGTTAGTTAGTTTAAGTATTTGAATGTTTTAAATTGGCTTAAAATTTAAATATTTTTTTTTAATATTTATAGTTAGCTTTATAGCTAAAATGATATAGTTATTATTTGTTAGTTTAAGTATTTGAATGTTTTAAATTGACTATGAATTTTATTATATAGAATATTATATTTGTTTAAAAATATTAATAAATTAAATGTTGGTCCAACCGGTTCAACCACTGGTCGGATCAGGTTCAACTGAACAAAGTAGCTTGATCAGTTCGATGACCGGTCCGGTTTTCAGAACCTCGATAAATACTACATTTTATTTAACATCTTATTATAAAGGTATTCTTGATTTGAATATTAGACTACATTTTATTTACGTTGACGAAAATGTTCCTAATATTTTGTTTCAACAATTGACAAACAATGTTGTAATACATTATCATTTTGTTGAAATAAATATTAGTATAATCATACATAAATACTCATGTATTATTGAACATCTTATTATAAAGGCATTCTTGATTTGATTATTAGACTATATTTTATTTATCGTGACAAAATATTCTAAATATTGAGATTCATATTTAGTTTAAACAATTGATTAGGTCATGTCAAATTGACCGACCTATAACATGGATGCGCAACCCATGTTGTGTCCCTTTATTGACTATTGAGATTCATAATTACTTTAAGTATTTTATGAAATAATTCTGATAGTAAGGAGGGTGTATCCCTTTATTGTGATTTGTTTTTTTAGATTTGAGACTTTTTAAGATATTGAGATTAATAGGAATCCTTTAAAACCCTAAATTTGGAGATGGAATTTGGAATAAGATTTCGTATAAGGTTTTTGTTTATGAAATCTCAACAAATCTTGAATAGTCTTAAAAGTCTTTGTAAATCCTAGTGTCAAATAAGTTAAATATCTCGCGATTTGTTATGACTTTCTGAAATCACAAATGAATACCTCAAGATTTTTAGAAGTCTCAAAAAGTTCAAATTAAATACACCAACATTCTTAGGGGGTTATTCGTTTGGAATTTTGAATGACATTTTGAGACTTTTTGAGATTTGAGACTTTTTTAGATTTTCATAATTTGGAGGAATCCTGTGAAATCTTAAGTCTGGAGGTGAGATTTTGAGTGGGATTTCGTATAAGGTTTTTTCTTTAAAAATGTCAGCAAATCTGAAAAAGTCATAACAAATTTTAGTCTCAAATAAGCTAAATACATTAGGATTTTGTAAGACTTTATAAAATCCTATATGAATACCCAAGACTTTTAAAAGTGTTAAAGAGTCAAATACAATAGGATTTCTAATGTGTTACAGTCTTTAGAAATCCCAATGAATACCCCCCTTAAAGTCCCAACAAATCTTTAAGAATCCCAAATAAACACACCCCCTAGATATCTGTCTATAACAAAGTACAATATACTACAATTCTGAATTATGAAGTGAAAGACAATTTAATTATTTCTTACTTTATTCATATTTATAAAGAAAACGAATATAATGATTTTTAGAATTTTAAATTTAATTAATAGATATACAATTGACACGATGATTCAAATACCAGTACCAGCCAAGATACTTTTGCATATTAATTACTATTAACTAATGTGTGTAAAATTTTATTGATGTTGCAAAAACAAATTACATTAAAAATAATTCAAACAAAATGCAGCAATTTCATAGCTAAGATAAATAATTATAATTGTTATTATATATTGTCAAATAGTTATTTATAATTCAAATCGAGTAATCTTGTAAAAATCATTATTATGATTTTTAAAAATTATTTTCCTTGTGTTTTTAAAGGAGTTTGATAAATTTTTATGGAGATGTTATTTCTATGATTATAAAGAATTTTCAATTAACAAATTGTGAAATCACAAATTAATAGATAAATTATTAAATTTTCTTTCTTGAAAAATAGACATCTTATAAAGGAAAAAAGGGAAAAGTCAAAAAGTAAAAACTAAGGAATTTTATTTTTTGGTAACTAAAATATTTGATGGAAAAATGCCCATGCTATTTGTATTAAATACTTTACCTGTTTATATATATGTACATGAAAAGCAAATCATAAAATGTTTGACATCACTAGACATCATAAACAAAGGAAATCAGTCAACCAACCAATAAATATAGCAACTTGCTAGACTTTGTTTCCATTCTTTTTGTTCTTTCCTTTTTGTATGCCGTAATGCCATAAAGCTTGCTGGTCTCATGCGTTAAATATATGGAAGCCCATATAGCTCATGGAGGACCCTGTGATTATATGTTATTTCCACTAATGCAAACTAGTCTTCTAAACCTCCAAGTTACTAATATGGATCCAGAATAGGGTGAGTTTCGGGCCTCACCTTATGCACCAGTCGCCTCTCCATCTTCCAGGCAATTTTAAACATCTTGTTCCGCGAATGTGAGTCACACATGCCATGCACTCTCTGTCTGTAGTCGCGCATCAAGGGGTGTGTTGCCGGAAACTTTTCAGGTGTCCTCAATTTTGTATTTCTAGAAGTTTTGGAGTCCTAGATTTGTTTTTTTTAGAATAAATATTAGGCTTAGGCTTGGGGTTGATTTATCTAATCCATCCCCAATACTCGTCAAAGTCGACTTCCGTTCTTGTGTTGCTCATTCGCCGTGATAGAGTTATAGATTTGGGGGAAGGGGTGAGGTCCCACATTCGCCGTGATAGAGTTATAGATTTGGGGGTAGGGGTGAGGTCCTATCCAACAAGGATGAAGCTCACCATAAGAGGGTGAACGTAGGTGCACCTAAGTGAGGTTCCATCCGAAAACCAACAAAACCAATTAGTAATGGAAGGAGTAGCCTGCCAAGCTTTTAAACTAGGCTCATTTACTTTATAGAATAGTTGTGGGACAACTCATAAGTGATATTCTAATACGTCGCTGGATCTTGCGCTGCCCGTCGTAGCAATGTCATTCATCGCGTTGCTCGTTGAACACGCTGCTGGTCCTCCCATCCTGGAGCTACGCCCGTCGTCGAATCCAATTCCTTCACTTGTCACTTACATCGCATCATGTCATTGATTATCCTTTGCTTTATCACAATTTGAAGGCTCTGCACCTTTTCATTTTGCTTCTACACATTTAATCATATCGTAACTCCATATAATAGTTATAAGTATTGCTCTTGGTAGTGGGCTTTTTATTTGGAAATTGTATTGAGGGGTTATGGCTTAGCTTTCCACGTGACTGATGATGGACCCATACCGAAGGCTGGTAATAATAATTCTACTGAAATAAAAACTTTGTAGATTAATAATGGGAAAGGGATGACTGCCATCGTCAATAGTGTTACGCAGTCTATGATTATGATTTTCTTTTCTTGTAGGGCATTTAAGGCAACATGGTCTTACTTGCAACAACACTATATTTAGGATAGTCGTGCACTTTTACATTCACTTATGCAAAAAGTTCATGTGATCAAACAAACTGATATGACCATTGATATTGATGAGTACTACTCTGCTTTCGATCGTTTGACGAGACCATTGATCTCAATGGTATCTCACTGCTCACAAAAGAAGTGTGTCCAATTCATAAATTCGTTGAAAAGTTTTTTATATATCGCTTTGCCATGGGATTAAAGGCATAGTTTGAGTCAATTCATGCATGGGTGCTTCACATCTCGTATACTCTAATCATGACACCATTTTGTTGCTTGGAAGATGCTATTTCTATTCAGATAGTTGATGGTACATCTTGTTATATCAGTCATTCGGTTTTTCCTTTGCAATTCTCACTTTTTAATACGTGATATGTAACTAAGTTATTCATGAATAATCTTCTTTCTGACCAAAATTTTGTCTGATTTGACGACTCATTGTGTTATTTAGGAGGGATTGACCATCGCCGTTGAGGTACTTCTAGCCTCTACATTTTAGACACTTTGCACTTTTCACCTTCCACTAGCTGCTTGTGTCGTCTGCTGTCATCCACTTCATATTTCGCTAAGTGATATCATCATCTTGATCATCTATGTGGCTCTTTTTCTATGTCAATTAGACGTAAATGTTGTTTAAGTCGTAAATCTATAGTCCAGATTTCATTGCATGGGTTGAAAGATTGGCAAACAACTACAGCTCTCTTATTCTACTAGTATTTTTATTCTGCTAGACATTTTGATCTTATTCATTTAAATAGGAAGCCTCATTTGCTATAAAGGATGGTAATAAGTATTAAGTAATTTTTATTGGTGATCATGATATAGTTGGATTTACTTCATGAAACCTCGTTCGCAGTTGTGTTCCATTTACAAGTTTTTCGCTCACATTGCCGTACTAAATTTTCTACTCCTATTCGGATTTTCATCCTGATTCTAATGGTGAGTATTTATATGACAATTTTCGCATTTTTTGACTTCTGAGGGAACTATTGCTCAGCTCTCACTTGCGCCCATGCTCAGAATGGTGTTGTAGAACGAAACACCTCCATCACATTGAAACTTCTGGAACCCTTCTAGTTGCCTCTTTTGTTCCTTCTCATTTTACGGGAGAAGCTATTTAGAGACAGCGGTTTATCTTATAAACCGAAAATCGTCATTCAAGTGGCAAGTGTTCTGGTGAGGTACCTTTTGGTACTCTCCCATCTTTGACCATCTTTGCGTTTTGGGATGTATATGCAATGTTTTGTTTGCACCTCGTGAGTGTTATAGGACTGCCCAGTCGGTTGAGGTGTTTCTCATGATATCATATGGCCCATCTTTGTCTGTGTACTGTTCTCGTAGAAACATTTATTTTAACACTACCAAAAAAAAAATAAATCTTGTGTTGTCTGTCGAGATAGCCGGCTGCAGCCGAATTTGAGATATTGGAACATTTATTTTAACACTAATTTTTTTTTTTTGTTTCTTGTGCTGTCAGTCAAGATAGCCGACTGCCAGCCGAATTTGAGATCACGGATTTTTGCCATCCATGTGGATCGGACAAGAGCAATTGCCTGGCTGTTCAAGTAATGAGATGGTCTGATGGTTCCTACCTGGAAGATCAGGACCATTGGTGGTTGTCGGGCATCCACCGTGATGTTCTTCTTCTTGCTAAACCCAAGGTTTTGTGTGAAATCATTCTTGGATTCACTTTTTGATTTGTAATTAATTTTATTACCTATTGCTTTCTCTTCGAAGGTTGTGATTTCTGCATTTAACTTACTGATGAGTAAAACCAAAATCTTATATTGGTTTTTAACCAAAAAAAAAAAAAAAGAAAAAAAAATCTTATGTTGGTAAGTTATTAGCTAGCATCCATCATCAATATTTCTTTTCTGTTTTTGGATATATAACTCTGTATATTGTTGTGGTCCTTATTAGAGACAAGATCATGCGATGCAAGTTCACAATAAATGTGCAGGTATTTATCGCAGATTATTTTTTCAAATCAAGCTTGGCGGAAGATTTTTCAAGTGCAGATATACAGGTATGATAAAAGTAATTTTGTACTTATAGCAGCACACTCCACGTTGAACTCTGCAATAAGTTAAAGAGGTATACAATGTCTCATGGATGTAATATGAATAAGCCATTTGGTCTACATCCGCAACATGCACAAAAGAACAGGACTTCCATTTCTCATCTTAAAAATTACTGTATTACCTCATGCATTTTTACTTGAAAATATGTCGAACATGAAAATATGATTGTTAGAACGTCTTACCTGAACAATGAGAAACTACGGGCACGGTGAGCCACAGTCTTACATGTAGTTGCAGGATTGGATTTATTGACATCAAAGATATTTTTAGCAGACAGAATGAGATTGTTATAAAATGTGGACCTGGTATCTTGTTTTTAACCAATTATGAAGACAATATATTGAAAACATATGAGTTTGCTTTCATACTTATCATGTTCCGCACAGGTTGAGGTGAAAATTGACTTCTCAGCCATGAACATTGACAACTCTGTGGAAAGCGGGAGCTGGTTCAAAATAGCTGAAGACAAGTTCTTAGCAAGCTTCACCATTGAAGCTGAAATTTTTGACACAGTGAGTCAGCATACAAGCAATGAGCATGCCAATCTTCTGTCCACAAGCGTGATTCGTCTACAGCCTACGAAATCTGTTGATTATTGTCTTGGATTCATTGGATATCAGCTTCTGGGTAAACTGCAGATGCCCAAGCTGTGGTCGGCTGAGCGGGTAAATCTGCATTCTGATCTGGAATTTATTACTTAGCTTCCTCCTTATTTTTTGATATCTAATTCTTCGTCGGTGCGCAACTATTTGCCATTCTGCTCCAAAACATTTTTAAGCAAACTTGTAGCTTTTTTTTTTTTTTTTTGGCTCCCTTTAAATGTGGTTGTATACCGACCTTATCTGCACACATAAGTCTGTCTGTTCTTATAATATAAATTTCCGGCGTATTATAGCGCCGTCGAACTTTGTTACTAGACCTTTACTTAAATCTGTTCATAGCTGACCTTTGCGTTCCTGCACATTCTTGACATTTCATCCTTTTAAATCTTTAATAGTACGTGTTCGTATTTTGACAGCCAAATCTCTACACACTTGTTGTCACCCTTAAAGACTCATCCGGGAGTACACTCGACTGCGAGTCTTGCCAGGTTGGTATACGCCAAATAACAAAAGCCCCTAAGCAACTGCTTGTAAATGGACAGCCCGTGATGATAAGAGGGGTGAACAGGCACGAGCACCATCCCCGTCTTGGTAAGACAAACTTGGAGTCCTGCATGGTTCAGGTGACTTATTTATTTATTTACCTTACTCTTTTGCACCATCTTCTTAAGATGCAACCCTACGAGGATTACATTTTTTCCTTCATATTTTGGTTAAATTTGTGCAGGACTTGGTTTTGATGAAGCAACATAATATCAATGCCGTCAGGAACAGCCATTACCCTCAGCACCAACGTTGGTACGAGTTATGTGACCTGTTTGGCATGTACATGATTGACGAAGCCAATATTGAGACGCACGGGTTTCATCTTTGCTCAAACGTGAGGCATCCCACAAGTGAGCCGGTTTGGGCTTCGGCTATGCTGGACCGGGTTGTTGGGATGGTTGACAGGGACAAGAATCATACGTGCATAATTTCTTGGTCTTTGGGGAATGAGGCAAGTTATGGGCCTAATCATGGTGCACTTGCAGGTATCTCTTTTGTTAACCATGGTTGTATTTTTTGAGGAAAAGTGATGCCTGAGGTCGTGCATTTAATATTGGGGAATACATTTCTGAAAGCTTAGCTGCACCTCAGCTACCTTATGCATTTTGCATATCATGCAACTGATATCCTATCAGACGCTAAAAGCTTAATTTAGTGAGTAGTAAATTGTAGTGGTGTGTACAAAGTCGTCCATCACAAAAGATGTTCGGTGTTAATTGTAATGAGTTGTGAGTGTTGATAAATCCCAAGAAATCTATTCGAGGGCCAAAGTGGACAGCAATTTATTATATATACCTTTCTCAATTATTGAAATATACTAAATAACAATTGATCTCTAACAGCTTTTCTTGACAGCGAATCATACTTCTCCAGTTGCATGATAGGATAGCACCTGAATATGCACTCGTAGAGAAGTGTTGTGTGAGTAATTTTATGAGGACAACATGGACCGAACACCAAATTATAGGTTACTGGGTCTTTTGTTGACTGAAACTGCAATGTAGTAATTTCTCCAAATTATTGCAGGCTGGATACGTGAAAAGGATTCAACTAGGGTTATACACTATGAAGGCGGGGGATCCAGAACATCTTCAACAGATATTGTATGCCCCATGTATATGCGTGTTTGGGACATAGTCAAGATAGCTGAAGATCCAGCTGAACTACGCCCCCTGATATTATGCGAGTAATTTATTGTTAATTTTTTTTTTTCAATTCTCGACCATAAAAGTACCATTACCATCACATCTGATCTCGTAGCGTATCCTAATTGAGCTGCTCAAAAACTGTTGCCAGGTACTCACATTCAATGGGGAACAGCAATGGAAATATTCACAAGTATTGGGAAGCAATTGATAACAAATTTGGTCTGCAGGGAGGTTTCATCTGGGATTGGGTTGATCAGGTACGAATTTGGGGAAGTTTCAATTGTTTTAAATTTTTTTGGTTCAAATAAAAATAAAATCAGAAACTTATAGATTAATAAAAAAAGATAGCATTATCAAGTCCAGAATTAAAGATACCTAATTTGGAAAAGAGAGAGAGTACGGTCAGAACAGAACTGTTGGCGGTTGGTGCTGGTGTCATTTTTACTTACATATATATATATATATGTATATATAGGTTCCTTCCTATTGGGGCATATTCTATTATCAGTTGAAAAAAGGAGAAGCCTTATAAAATGCTTCTTTCCAATAAATAAATAAAAAAAATGTCCTAGTAAAATTTCCTTGTAATTGGTTGCGATTGTATAATAAGCAAAGAATTTCCTAATCTAAACAGGGGTTATTGAAGGAGGGAAAAGATGGTACTATGCATTGGGTATATGGAGGTGATTTTGGGGATGCCCCTAATGACCTTAACTTTTGCCTCAATGGACTTGTATGGCCTGACCGAAGTCCTCATCCTGGTCTTCATGGTAAAATTTGTACTAATCTTTCATCACAACTCTGGTATTTATCAGGTGCTAGTAAAAGTTAATTCTGCTTTCTTTTCTTTTGTCTTTCTCAGAGGTGAAGTTTGTATACCAACCAATCAAAGTGTCGCTGAAAGAAGGAATACTTAAGGTGTTTCATATGTGCAATATAACACCAAACTCCAAATTTCTTGTACTCAAAATCTTTTAATTCATGACGTGAAATTCTTTACTTTGTAGATTATGAACACACATTTTTTTAGCTCAACTGAAGGATTAGCTTTCCACTGGACGTTGCATGCTGATGGACATGAGCTGGGTTCCGCAGTCCTTAGCCTACAATCTTTAGAACCTCAGAAAAGTTACGACATCAAATGGGACGCTGGCCCGTGGCATGAGCTGTTTTGTGCTTCGAATGCAATAGAAATATTTTTGACATTGACTGTAAAACTTTCGGGTGCAACTCGTTGGGCTGAAGCTGGCCATATAGTTTCATCCGCACAAGTCCAGCTGCCCTCCAAGCATGAAACCATTCATCGTGTTGGTGTTTTGTTTTGATGTTGATAGTTTATTTATTTTTATAGCATTAAAACATTGGTTTGATAATTGATATATACTTCTGTTTTCAGATCAATGAAGCTGAGTGTGCAACTTTTGCTACTGAGATTAACAATGATTTTATTGAAGTTAAGAACCAGAACCTGTGGGAGATCAAGTTTAACAGAAAAACTGGAGCTATTGATAGCTGGAAGGTAACTTGTGTTGTATGGTTTTGCTGTATTATTACTCGCGACATTTTAACCACTGTCTGGAATTCTGATTGAAAATTATTGTAAGAGTTGCTCCATGAATTCTATTTTCGGTTTGAAATGAACAACAGGTGTCTGGTGTCCCAGTTATGAGCAAAGGCATACTGCCATGCTTTTGGAGAGCCCCCACGGATAACGACAAGGGAGGCGAGTCCCAAAGTTACCTCTCAAGATGGAAAAAAGCAAAACTGAACAATCTGACTTTCACAACCGAGAGCTGCACGGTCCAAACAGTGTCGGACAATCTAGTGAAATTACATGTTGCCTATGTCGGTGTGCCAGCTGGCGTGGATAACAAATACCCATCTCTCTTGAAAGCGGATTTTACCTACTCGATTTACGGCTCTGGGGACGTCATCCTGGAATGTGCGGTAAAACCAGTGGATCTTGATTTACCACCTTTGCCTCGGGTGGGGATTGAGTTCCAGCTGGAGAAATCAAAGGATCAGGTTGAGTGGTATGGGAGAGGACCTTTTGAGTGCTATCCTGACCGTAAAGCTGCTGCTCATGTTGGGGTGTATGGGCAAGACGTGAGGGGCTTGCATGTGCCATACATTGTTCCGGGTGAGTGCTCGGGCAGGGCGGATGTGAGGTGGGTTACGTTTAGTGACAAGGATGGGTTTGGTATTTTTGCCTCTATATATGGAGGGTCGCCGCCTATGCAGATGAACGCCAGTTTTTATGGCACGGCCGAGCTTGAGCGGGCAACCCATGCCGAGGAGCTTGTCCAAGGCCAAAACATCGAGGTACGCTCAATTGTGGGTCCTACATTGTGTTTAACTAAAATTACGACTACATCTGAAGTGCCTGTGATCGTGCTAGAACAGGTTTGATTTGTCAATCTATATCTATATCTATATCTATAACAAAACTTTTGAAGGGAAATCTTTCTTGAAAAAATTGGATTGCCAAAAATGCCCGTCACTTTAAATATTATTCAAGGTCACTAATGTAGGGAGTTACAATTATTAACTTTCATTTTTCAATAAAATTAAATTGAAAATAGTAGTATCAAGTATTATATGTTTAAAAATGATATCAGTCAAAATATAATTCTCATATATAACTAATATAAATTTTTTAATTTAAAATATTTATTTATTTAGTAAAAACTACATAATCCAACAATAGAAATATATTCTTATAATCTTTAAAATATTATAAAAAAATATTTTCAGCGATATTATTCAATTTATCTCATAATGTTAAGTTCATTAAATAATAAATTAATAACATTATTCTTTGTTCTTTGTGGAATAAGGTTACTTTTGCTTTTACTATTTTTTTAGATAATTAAAATTTTAGAAGATTCTGAATAATATAAGTTAAAGTTCGCCTTTCAATAATACATATATTAAAAATATTTTTCCATACTAATATGTGTTGGATTTATATACCATTTATTTTAATTTTAGTATGAATAATGGATAAAATTATTATAAAAATTAAAATAAAATGTCAAATGTGCGACATCATAAATTTATTATATATATATGTTGTTACAAAATAGATATCATTAGAATCATTTAAAATAAAATAATAAATATGTTTACTTTGTATTCGATGTCAGTCAAAATTATATTACTGATGTCACATTCATTCAAAATTTGAAACGGGTCACGTCTTTGAAAGCAAAACAACAATAATAATAATAATAATAATAATAATAATAATAATAATAATAATAATAATAATAATAATAATAATAATAATAATAATAATAATAAGTAACCATTATTAAAAATCTTATAATAATATTATAAGTGTTAGAGAAAACATCCAAGAGACATTGATTAGCATTGAATTAACAATTAAATCTAACTAGTACAATGCCCGTGAACTACGCGAGTGTTTCATAAAAAACTAAATTGTCCAACAAAAATTGAAAAAAAATTGAAATTTTTATTAGGAAGTAAAAAACTGTAAATAAATTATTTTGAATTCTATAAAAATTATGAAGTATCATTCTTCTATTTCATATATATTCATTTTTGTTGAAACTAGATAGGATAATTAATTTATTTGACAGTTAATATAACGGTCGCGAACAACACGGACGCTTGAAAATTAAGTATTTTATCAAAATGAAAAAGTGAATAAATGAATATTTAGAATGATAAAAAATTAATATATAATTAATAAATAAAAAATAATAAAATTACTAATTAAAATAATAAACATTTTTAAACTCGATTTGTCAAAATGCTTATTCTTATATATATATTTATATATATATATAATATTAGATTAGAGAAGAAAATAATTCAAAGTCAAATATATATATAAATTTGATTTTGAATTAATTTATTTTTTTACGATTTTGATTATATTATAAATACATTTTATATTTATACAATTTTCTTCCCTCATCTAATATTTTTTAAAATAACTTCAAACTTTTAATATTCATTAATTTTAAATATAATGTTTATGAGATTAAACTTTAGGAAATATAATAATTATTTTTTATCATTTTAATTATAATGTTCATTCTCCTTGTATTCTTTATTTACGTCGAGACATAAACTTTATGAATATTCTAAGGATATATATCATTGTTTTGTATTTTATATATATATATGGATGTAAAAAAAAGATGGTTAAAAGATAAATAATTTAACATATCATATATGAAAAATAAATACACAAAAAAATTTGTAAAATTTTAAAAATAAGAAAAAGAAACATTTATAATAATTGATATATTTCCTATATATCAATGCAAAACTTGCTGAGCCTGAGTGGCAGACTCGCACGCTTCGGATGTTGACATGGCGATAATCTATGCTTCGTAATGTTGTTTGTATATTTATTTTTGCTCTGGAATTAGGCTTGATATTAGGCATAAATAACTTTTTTCAAACTAGTAAGTGTACATTTAATTTTGTTTATTTTTTCTCTTAGTACACATTTCATTCTTAGTTTTAGCAAGTAGCAATCTTACCATCTAATAATATTTTTTTTCCATATTTTTCTCCTAAATTATGATGTACAAATAACTTTATGCATGGTCTATTCCTTTTTTTTTCTTCTCATCAATTAGTCCATCAAAATTGTTAAATAAAATTTTTATTTTAGCAATAACTTTTATCATATATTTCATAACTTAACACCCGTGTATTTTATTGTACTAGTATGAATTAAATAAGAAGGAATGTAATATATAGTAATGTAGGAAAAAAGGAAACATAAAATAGTTATGGTAACTAATTGTAGAAGAAAAGAATGAAGATATTTA
Source organism: Striga hermonthica (assembly GCA_902706635.1). Lineage (NCBI taxonomy): Eukaryota > Viridiplantae > Streptophyta > Magnoliopsida > Lamiales > Orobanchaceae > Striga > Striga hermonthica. The sequence goes on from CACSLK010003174.1 coordinate 9,169,418, forward strand.
ATATGAAAAATATATAGATGTTAAATAAAATTCAAGCATAATTATTTGTCTATAAAAAATATTAATTTATATCCAAGCTTGACTCCGAAGTATGATTTTTTGCCACTTAGTCTCAATGCATTCTGAAATTATATATAAGGGAGATAGGGGGATTGCCACAAACAACAATGACAATAAAGGAAGATACAAAAAAATTACATAAAAAAAAAAAAATTAACGACTATGAGATCATGATTTCAAACAATGGTGAAAACAACATTAATGAACAAATGATAGATAAATGAGACTTCATTAGCAATCAACAATCACTGAAAAATTGATTGATTTCATCTTTGGATTTTTAACACAAATTTATTCATTTATTTTTTTAACCATAGCTTTTAATTAGTACCATTAAATATTATGTTTTAGTGCAAATGCATATATATAATTTATTATATATGTTTTTCCTCTTTCATTGAATGGAAATTTTTGAGTTTTAAGCATAATTTCAATAAAAACATAACTTTTAAATCATAAAATATATTAATAATCACGTGCGTCGCACGTGCAACTTCATAGTCAAATAAATATTTTACTGGGGCACGTTCAATTAATAATGGAAGTAAACACAAATGGCACCTATCTCAAGCCTCTGTATCTATCAAGTATTTAAACAGGATGGATGATATCTCCAGGTGCATCTTGATCACAAGCACATGGGTATAGGCGGAGATGACAGCTGGTCTCCTTGTGTTCATGACGAATATCTTGTGCCTGCCGTGCCTTACTCTTTCAGCGTCAGATTAGCGCCCCTAACTGCTTCCACCTCAGCTCCTTCAATTTACGAATCCCAGCTACATAAATAATTTAGTACAATCTGATGGATTGCCCGTCCTTATCGGATATGGCTTTGTCGTGTGTTGTATGGATCCCTGTTTTCTTTTCCTGAAACATCAATAATGTATATAAAAACTCAGGAATGTGTACAATAGGCATTCCAACTAGACACAACAAACCTTGTCTACAAGTGAACAGAAGCAAGAAAACCCCAACGAAACAAATTGTTCACTTAATATGATATGTCTTGTAATAATATGAACCATGATAATGCTTGTGCTTAATTTTTTTGTTATGTATTTACCGAGTGAAAATGGTCGTTATTCTTTAGTTTTCCTTGCAGTTTGTGATAAATTCCAAAAAAATTATTTCTGGCCGAAAAGTCATTTCACATAAGTTGGGTCGTATGGAGCTAATTTTGTCATCACGGGTAAAATTGAATCAATTGTTATGAATATTTTTCAAATCCCATAACATTTACATTTGATGCATGTATTGAATCAGCTCTTCATGAATTTTTATATTACATTTTGATTCTTGAATATAATTTTTTGTGGATTTTTGTACTTTGGCTTGTGTGTGGTTGGGTTTAATAAGGGTGATATCACACCTTAACAAATGTTATTACCTAAAAAAATGTTATTACATACCACATTTTTTCTTTTTTGCTTGATACTATTCAGGCGAACAAAATCGCGAATACACAACTCTTTTGCCATGGAAAAATAAGTACCTTAGCTTCTTGATGCAGAGATTTGGAAGCTCGTAGATCTTCTATTATTCTTCTTTTCAGGTTTTGAAGATGTTGATTTGTTTATAAGCTTAACAAATAATACACAAGGTTTGGTCTCAATTTTTTGCCTTTCTCGGCTAAATTCCAAATTCCATCAAGCATTGAAAACGCTCGCAAATGTGTTTTTTTTTCAAGATCCCAGTTTTAATTGTCTTTTTACATATCCCAGATTAATAAGGTTTACCAGATGGTCGGTCAATTTAAAATGGAGAAAGTCCAAATAATTAGCGAGCATCTATAAGGTAAAAAAATTGGATTACAAATGCTCGTTCAATTCAAAAAAATTGAGATGCGTTTTTTGCAACTCAATATAAAAATCGGGTTTCACATATGCTTTTTCGGGTGCGACTCCAAAGGTTGGCCTTTAGTTCGGGTTGAGGGATCTATGTTAGCCATCATTAGTTCTTGGTGAAAGAAGTGGGTAGATTCATGCTTGGGCGGTGGCCGATCTCTGGGGGGTCGTCTTTGACTCTCGTCTGTGCGGTGGTGGTTTGGAACAACTTGACGGCTGTGGGGAGGACTTTATCCTATTATATTTGTTCCTTTTCGTT